>JADOBS010302368.1:0-13958 GCA_015708375.1 Cydonia oblonga | reverse complement strand
TGGAACGACTCGTTCCACATCCGTGGAACACAAATTTATAACATTTTATGACAAAATTTCTCCTTATCTTTTTCAATATTTATATCATCCGTTCCGTCCTGTTCCGTCCCGTCCCGTCCCGTTCCGTTCTGTTGCATCCCGTTCCGTCCCGTCCCGTCTGCGTACCAAACGCTACATAAAAGACCATTGGTCAGTTTGCGTGGGAACACGTCATACCGCCACGTGTACCTACCCCTTCTGGATTCGTTTGGAATCCCGCGAAGCACCTTTATAAGCCCTCGATTTCAATCTTCTCCCCCTCTCTCCGTCGCTCTCAGCCGTAAAAATCCGACAAACCGCGAAGCTCGCAGCCGAAAAATCTCATCGTGAATTTTCGTGATCCGATATGGAGAACCGTTTCGCAGTTTGCATCTTCGTGTCGGCGCTGCTCTTCTTCCTCTTAACCATGGAAGCGAAAACTATAGACCCTTACAAGGTACGGTTCTTGATTTTCTCTCGATTTTCTTCTAATTTTTAATTTTTTATATTTTTCCAGCCCAATGTGGATGAATTGAAGGTAAAGATAGCGGATTTGAGTGTGGACGTTTTGATCGAATGGCTTTCGAAAAAAAACCTCGCTGGATTTTGCTGTTGGAAGGAAAGGAAATTTGACGAAATTGTGATTAAATGGTGCAAAAGGAGCATAATTTGAAATTGGTTTTTAATTTTAGCTGATGAATGTTTGGGTTTGTACTTATTTACCCATTTTTTCTGAAATTGTTTTGAAATTGTTATCAGGTCCTTGGAGTGGAGCGGAATGCAAGTCAGCGTGAAATTCAGAAAGCGTTCCACAAGTACGTTCCAGTAACCCTTTATGTATAATGTGCTTAATAGTTGTGCTAAACCACAGAGAATGAGATATTGTTTTTTGGGGTATTATTGGGTGGCCATCGAACGTATTAAAGCTCACTGCTCAGGGCTCGTTTGGGATTGCTTCGTTTGGGATTGCTTCCTGACGAAGTGCTTTGATTAGAAGCACATTGACATTTCCATTGAAAATCCAAGTTCTTAGGCTTAAAAGTCCAAGTGCTCCTTCGTGAAGAAGCATCTGTTAGGTGCTTCCCAAAAGTGCTTTTATGACCCAGAAGAACTTATAACTTTTTTCTATTAGACCCATTTAATTTAGAAGTTCGTACTGATTTTCAGGAAGGGCCTTTATCCTTTCCAAATCCGATCCATTATAGGCCCTTATGGCTCTACTTGTCATTTATATATCATTTAGGATGGTGGTCTCTGCGAAGGTCTGTTATTGGGTTGGGATGAGTTGGGGCTAGCTTAAGTGACAAACTTTAATTCTTCAGGCCTATTTTTGGCACTGCTGTGGAGTTTTCATATGTGGCCTTGTTTGAATAAGTGATTAACTGTTCTTTGTCGTGAGGGCGACTTAGTGGTGATGTTGAGCTGTTATAGGACTTCAGCTTAATGACAGCGAATGCGTGTGTTATTACAGCATTTTAGACTTGTCATTGTAAGTAGTCAGTGTTTGTTCCTTTTGTCTAATTTGATACTAGGAGACTAACATATGTTTCTCCTCATGCTATTAAAAAAATAAAGAGTTTATTTCTGTAAGTTAGGGTTGCTTAATTTTCTTTAATAAGGAATAGATGTTTCTGTGTATGCTTTAGGGCAGTTTTATTGATTCACATTACGTAAGGGCCTTTTCTCTCCAGTTGTGTCGCTTAATGTGTTTGTGTGTGTGCTTGTGCACTTGCAATGTAAATGCTAGTGTGACATGCTTTTTACAATATTCATGCTAACTTGAATAATGCCCTCTAGGCTCTCTCTTCAATATCACCCAGACAAGAATAAAAGCAAGGGAGCTCAAGCAAAGTTTGCTGAGATAAACAATGGTATGACTTCTCCAAGTTCTCTTCATTATTGATTCCTTTTGCCTTTCCTTTTTGGTTGAAGCTACCTCAATTCCTATTTACCTATCCTGTTGTAGTAGCCACATCCTCATAAGTTTGTACTTAATATCGTTTTGTTTCTTCATCTTTGATTAGCATATGAGATTTTATCTGATGAAGAGAAGAGGAAAAATTATGATATGTATGGAGATGAAAAGGGAAATCCTGGATTTGGAGCTGGTTCTCCTGGTGATCATGGTGAATATACTTACTTCACAAATGGTGGACCAGGACAGAACCACTTTACCTACGGACCTGGTGACTGGCAGAGCATGGGTGGGCAGGGAGGTTCCAAGTCATTTTCTTTTTCCTTTGGAGGTCCCAGTGGTCCAAGTTCATTTGGTTTTGGTATGGAAGACATTTTCTCAAACTTTTTTGGTGGTAAACCTGGAGGTGGGGGTCCGTTTGATGGTTTCAGTGGTTCAACTGGGTCTCGATCTGGTTCTCAGCCTGGGTCTAGGACTTCTCCGGTGAGCATTACAACCATCAGTTCACAGGTGTATAAGAAAGAAATAGTTCACCGAGGGATGACTTGGCTCCTGTTCTCTTACACTCCTTCATTGAAGGGGAAGCAACATGTTGAAAATATCATAGAGGAAGTTGCGAGTTCCCTGCAGGGAGCCTTAAAGGTATGTTCAGATTCTTACTCATTCCTTACGATATGACTGCGTTTGATCTCCAGATATGCTCATTCTTTCGTTCTATTCTGTCAGGTTGGAAGCATAAACTGTGAGACGGAACCATCTCTCTGTAAGGACGTTGGCATTTATCCCAGCAGAATGCCCAGGGTATTTGTGTACAAAGTGAGTGAAAAGGGTTCTTTGGTTGAGTATGATGGTGATTGGGCTGCAAAACCTTTGAAGACATTTTGCCAAGACAATCTGCCAAGGTTTTCGAAACGGGTTGACTTGGACCGCTTCGAGTCTTCCACTTTTACAACCAATAAATTACCTAGTGTTGTGCTTCTTTCCACCAAGAAAGATACACCCGTTATCTGGCGTGTCCTCAGTGGATTGCATCACAATCACTTCAGTTTCTATGATGCAGAGGTATGTGGTGATTGTTGTCGGATTAATCTACTCAAATTTCCTTTTTTGGAATTTTTTCGATATATGAAGAATGTGGCAATATGTCTGTGTGTACAGTTAATTGATAAAAATCTGGCATTTCTGTATTAAAAAAATCATTTCACAATGATCATGCAGGTCCACGATGCTTCTGATCCAAGAGTGAAGAAGCTGGGAGTTGGTGCACTTCCAGCTATAGTTGGTTGGCTTCCGAACGGGGAGAAGCATGTCTTAAAAGCAGGCATTACCACCAAAGATATGAAGTCTACAATTAAGGAGCTCAGTGCTTTACTCGAAGGTTTTGAAAAAAAGAGCAAGAAGGCAGCTTCAAGTCAGGCCAAGAAATCACCGACTGATTTGGGGGAGAATCAAGTACCTCTATTGACAGAGTCTAATTTTGATGCCCTTTGTGGTGAGAAAACTCCAGTTTGTATCATTGGCGCATTCAGATCTTCCAAAGCAAGAAATAAGTTGGAATCAATTTTGACTGCGGTGAGTATACTTTCGCTTTTATAGACTCACTACCATAAAGAACACCCGGTTTCTCACATGACAATGATCTTCTTATGGAAGTTGAAAGAGTAACGTTATAAGTTCTCTATATTTTCTTTTTCAGGTCTCTCAGAAATCGCTATCAAGGCGACAGAGTTCAGCTCAGGGCAAGGATTCTGTTTCCTACACTCTCTTGGATGCCGCGAAGCAGGCGACCTTCTTAAATGCTTTCAACGAAGCAGGATTTAAATCATTAGAGAAGGTCTTGGTTGCCTACAAACCTCGCAGGGGGACATTCGCAGCATTTGACGGTGAAATGACTAGGGAAGAAGTAGAGGGGTTTATTAGCTCTGTGCTGAACGGGGACATACATTTTACCAAAACACGGCAGAAACCCGTGCTCAGGTGAGAGAAAGGTCGGATCACGGAGCTCGTGGCTTTCGTGTACATAGCTTTACTGCTTTGAGTATAGAAAAGATAAACCAATTTTTAGATTACAGTTAAGTAGGAGACTCCTGAGTTTTGGCCCTGGTTGCGACGTCGGGTCGCCATACAAACTTGGAGGAGCATCCATTGTTTCGTAGTGTAGGAGAAGTGTTCCTCCAACCCCAGAAAAGTGGTCTTGTAATGCCATGGTAAAAGTTTCATACCTTTTCGTTGTATGAATCGTGTAATTTATTTTCCTTGGTGTAGAAATTAAGGACCAAATTTTACAACGGAAATATCAAATCAGATGGACGAGGTCTGAAATTTGAGTTCATGCTTTAGCACTTGATACGTTTTCGTCTTGCTGATTTCTTTGCTTCTACTCGATTTCATTTGTTATAGGCTTATAGCACGTCTACTTATTTAATAAAGTAATACTACGTTTATCATATTTTTTAGGCGAGAAATTATTAATTTAAAGGTTACGCTCCTGAAGGTTTTTGAAATTAGAAGTTTGTACATCTCTAATAAAGATAGGGTCGAGAAGCTCTTATAAATGTAGGGTCGAAAAATATATATGGTGCTATCTCTATTGAAGATGTGGTATGAATGTGTCACTAAAAATGTGACAAAAAGTAGCATTTTTCTATTTACTAATATATCAAATTGTATGGAGTGGTGAATTGTCATCATAATTAGAGTTTTTTTTTATCTTTCATAATGCGTCGCAAGTTTAAACTATTTCCTCAACTTAATGTGGATAAGTGATGCTTTGTCTAGCCTATTGTCTTATTTCTACACTCACTTAAAATTTTATTGATATATTTAACCTAATGTAAAATGACCTTAAAAACCTAAACAAAACAAGATATTCTAAAGATTAAAAAGTGATAAATCTTATCGTCTAAAAATTAAAATGTGATAAAACCATTTTTGTTGGCGAACAGATGGAATACGCAATAACATCAAGAAATAGTCAATCGCCCAAGTAAAAATGCAATTGTGCACCAAATTCCTGTGCTCACTATTTCGGACTGGAACTTTTTGTGCCAATCTTCTTGATTTCAACGATAGAGTCTTTGAAGAACAATTAGAGGAAGGAGATATCTCGTGATAAAAAAACGAGGCCTCATCTATGTGGGACTTTTCTTGATAAAAATCAGTATGAATGCAAGAGAGAAGACGAGAAGACATGTACAGGGAGACTGGAGAGAATTTGAATTCATCTTTGCCGGTAATTCATGGTCCGATGCGGAACTTATGAGAGAAGTGGGTATTTGTCATCGTCACGGCGGGTTGGCGCTTTGGTAACTTTGTATGTGGTTGAATATTCTAGTGGATACTGTTGTGGGTATCTACACCTGTATCTCGGGTTCGAAATTTCCTCATTTCCTAATAACATTTTCAAACCCTCCCCTCTTAATATATATATTTTTTGAAAAATAAGAATGCTAATAACCTTCTTTCTTTTTTTTTTGGAAACTTCTTCTTTTGAATGTTTTTCGACTCCCTTTTATCCTGTAAAGTTCCACAATGATTCAAATTGTCTATTTCCTATATTACTCTTGAAAACCAACTCAGTGAAAATGGCTATCCCAATAAAGAGACAAACCACATTATTAAGCTAAATCCTGAAATTTTAATAAAATAGTTCAAACAGTCATGATTTCTAATTTAGTTGATATATTATAAAATTAAACTATAAATTGTGAACGAGAAACTAAACTGTTTGATTATCACAACATTAGAAATTAAAAAGAAAAGTACAAAAAATAGAACGAAAAGGTCATACTGGAAAAGTTTGATAACATCACCTTATACAAATGGTCATGGGCACGTAAAGTCTGTGGTTGTGAATTTGGACATGCACATAGAGCAGAGTTGAATTCTCTTTCGTTCTAATTTATCTTTCTTTTTTTCTTTTTAATTTAAACAGTTACGATTAAGTTATGTTAATATTTTGTTTAAGTTGTTTATAAAAAACAAGGAGAATTGTTATTAGCACTCCAAAAATCTTATTCTACACCCGTCACAAGTGTATTTTTCTTTCTAATTATAAAAATTTAAAATACCAAATAAGAATTTTGAAGTACTAATAATAAGTTTGAAAACAAAAACAAAAAAATTGTGAGAAGAAGAGAGAGATATAACGAAAATTTGGAGAAAAGAGAATCTTAACTCTGGTACGAACATTCCCGGTTAAAGAATGGAAGGAATGCTATTGAGATAGGAATTTATTGTCGACGAAGTCTGAATTAAATTTGATTATTTGCAGTCTTGCATTGCATCGTACGAATATGATAATTTAAGAGACGTTCAGTCACGTCACGTGACTCGGTTAGCGGCAGCGGTGGCGCCACCGCATACCCTTCTCAATTCATTATTAATCACGACAAAGCTTCCTTCTTTTTTTATTCTCTTAAGATAGTCTTACACTTGCAGACAACATAGACTCATTTGCATTAGGAATGTTTCAACAATCTAAGTAATTATACACTGTTATGCGTTTTAATTTTTTTATGTGATGATTATGTGATTGATTTGAAGTGCATTATGTAATCGGGCTTGTAGAGTCGTCTAATAGGAAGTTGTCATATTGTTATAAGTAGGGCCGGATTAACCAAGATAAGAAAATGACGTTTATCTGTATTTGTGAGAGAATGTGAGACTAGAGAAAAAAACCTTTTACTCTACTGAAATTATTTATTTATTTATTTATTTAATTATTTTTATTAGCATGATAGTTATTCCTGCGGTAATGGAGAATAGATAGAATGTTTCACATGAGTTTTATCGTTAGATTCTAGGTCAATAATCTAATAATCAAAATCTAACGATAAAAATTTTCGTTGTATAAGATACAATGTAACATACTAAAATTTGTTACTATACATAATGCTCGGCACCCCAAAAGAAATATGAGAACCATATACTTTTATTTTTATTTTTTATTTTTTAATCCTAATGCACACTCTTATTTAATATGAACATGATATTAAGTAAATCAAACGAAAACAACAAAAAGTAAATGTTATGATACATTGGCGATAAACCAAACGTTGCAAGCGCTTATAAAAAAATTATGTTACTTTCCATGTTTCTGATTAATTTTATGATGAATCTCGACTTTGTTCATTAAAGAAGAATGAGTGGAACAGAAAAAACGAGGTGGGATTATCATTTCTCTTTCAAAAATTTGATCACCTAACATGAGTGTAGGGCCCACAATTCGTATTTACGCTTTCAAAACAGTCTCTCATGCCTCGTCCAATTTACTAAAGAAGAAAAAAGGGCTGCCTCGTCTGTGACTGTGGTGCAAAAGGGCTCACATTCATGCATGTGATTGCGTGCCACGTCACCACTATAACATGTTATTTAGTACGCACGTGTCCAACGCTGACTGTCGAAATGTGCATGCATACAACTTGCTTAATTTAATTTGTTTAATTACTCAATTAATTAATTAAATTATGAAATCCAAAAAAATTCGAATTTGCAATTACCAGCAACTCCTCCGGTTTCCACAAACCGTGGATTTCGGTCCTTTTAAACCTTTGATCACGGTATTGTTCGTTCCCACTTTACGCCGTCGTTTCAGCCCCACCAACCTCGTCGTATGACCTTGTAGTCGTTTTTCTTGTTTGATTCTACGAGAGTAACAATTACGCGCCAAGACAACCAATCAGAAAGCGACGTGTCGTTGACCGCCAGCCGGAAGATATTATGATTTAAATTGTTATATTCGGGATTAGGAAAAGCAAAGATTACAGCAAATAATTAGTTGACTTATTTTCTTCAGGACCAAGAAAATACGTCCACCGCCGACTGTAATTTTAATTTTAATTTTTCTTTACCGCTGGTGGTTATAATTACTGCAGTAAATTTTCCTTTTTAACAATTTGTTAATCTTATTGACCACGTTCTAGATGTGGATGTAATGTCCACAATATTTACTATTAAATTGACTTTGCCACTAAACTAAGCCACACACAAAAACTATGACATTTCCAACTCATAAACCAAAGGAAAAAAAAGAAGATTAGGACAAGATGGTGGTCCTTGGCCTCAAAATACAAAGTGTTCTACCTATGTGATGAGAATCAAAATTAAAATTTTCCATCGTCGATAACATCGTCTTGTCAAACAAAGAGTTTTACGTAACATATGATAATGCATTAGTTTCGTATAATCAAACCGAGTATATGAGATTTTTGAACGTATTTTTTTATACGTAAGGTATTTTGCCAACTAACCTAATCACTACCCGCGTCTTAAAAAGAATTGAACTTTTAGATCAAACAAGTTCATAACAATATACTAAGGAAGCGGATTCGTGATAATATTTTTTTACATAATCTAAACTGTCTATCTTTTAACCTACTATAAAAAAATCATATCTATCGAAAATTAGCAAAACCTAAAATCATTGGATTAGGAATTTAATAAGATAAATAGGAAAAAAAAATTAGAATTATTATCCGAGTGATATCAATATACTAAGCTCAACACACATTCCACAAAGCATATTTTTATTTAGGCAAAATAATTTCACCAGCATATTAACTGGACAAGTAGAAATTTCTAGTCCTTTCCAATCTAAGATTTTTAACCAAAAAATTCGTAAAATTAATTGATATTTTAATCCTTGCGCGCCACTCATTAGCCCAGTATTTAGAATCTACTGCAACCCACTGCCTTGGCCATGGAAAACCGCCCCTAGTATCTTCCACCCACTGCCGACCACCTATAAAAACCCTCCTCCTTCCAAACCAATTTCCCAAACCAAATTCCAAAAATCCCACAAAAACCCAAATCCCATCACAAAGTTCCCATCTTTTCTCTTTTCCGAGTAGTTTTCAAAACCGGTTTTTGAGTACGATCATAACCCAGTACCCGCCATGGACACAAAGATCGGATCCCTCGAAGTCTGCAAGCCGGCGTGCACCGACGTCGGGAGCCTCCCCAACAGCGGCGCTTCGGCAATCCAGAACTCTGCCCCCTCTACCGTGATCAACTCCTGCGACGCCACTCTTGGTCGCCACCTCGCCCGCCGACTCGTCCAAATCGGCGTCACCGACGTGTTCACTGTCCCCGGTGACTTTAACTTGACTCTGCTCGACCACCTCATCGCCGAGCCCGGGCTCACCAACATCGGCTGCTGCAACGAACTCAACGCCGGGTACGCTGCTGACGGCTACGCCCGGTCGCGGGGAGTCGGCGCATGTGTTGTTACTTTCACTGTGGGAGGGCTCAGTGTTCTCAATGCGATTGCCGGAGCTTACAGTGAGAATCTTCCATTGATTTGTATAGTTGGAGGCCCGAACTCGAACGATTACGGGACTAACAGGGTTCTTCACCACACTATTGGGTTGCCGGATTTTAGCCAAGAGCTGAGATGCTTTCAGACTGTGACTTGCTATCAGGTTAGTATGAAATCAAGATTTTGGTTTTTTAATTTATTTTTGAAATTAAATTTTGATGATTTTTATTGGGTTTTTGATGGGTTTTGTGAAAGATTTGTAGAGTTTGGTTTGGCTAAATTTGGAATGTGGGTTTTACTGGGACGTGGTAAATAATCACAAGAATTTACCATGTTTGGTTGTTTATTTTCTTGTTGAAATTTAATTTCAATGATTGTAATTGGGTTTTGATAGATTTGGTGAAAAAAGTTCATAGTGAGTTTGATTTTGCTTAATTTGGTATGTGGGTTTCACTAAGCTGTGGTAAAAAATCTGGAAGTTGCACATGAATTTACCAAGTTTGGTTTTGTATTTGCCATTTATTTCAGTAATGTTTTTTTGGGTTTTGATGGATTTGTTGAAGAATTCATATTCATTTGATTTTGTTATATTAATGTTTGTTTTTTTGCACTTTCTTGGTTCGTTTTTTAAAGTTTGCTAATTTTGGTATGTGGGTTTTTACTAGGCTGTGGTGAATAATCTGGAAGATGCGCATGAAATGATCGATACTGCAATTTCAACTGCTTTGAAAGAAAGCAAGCCTGTTTATATCAGCATAAGCTGCAACTTGGCTGGAATTCCTCATCCTACATTTAGCCGGGAGCCTGTTCCATTTTCTTTATCTCCAAAGTACACATTTTTGGGTTTCTGATTCCTTTTGGTTGAAGTGTTTTGGAAATGTTTGCAACCCTTAGGTGTGAAATTTATAGGTTTGTTTGTTTTGGTCTGCAGATTGAGCAATCATTTGGGCTTAGAGGCTGCAGTTGAGGCGGCTGCAGAGTTCTTGAACAAGGCAGTGAAGCCGGTTATGGTTGGTGGACCTAAACTTCGAGTTGCACATGCCGGCGATGCCTTTGTTGAACTTGCTGATGCTAGTGGTTATGCTCTGGCTGTCATGCCATCTGCAAAGGGGTTTGTACCAGAGCACCACCCCCATTTTATTGGAACATACTGGGGTGCTGTGAGCACTGCCTTTTGCGCCGAGATAGTGGAGTCCGCAGATGCATACTTGTTTGCTGGACCGATTTTCAATGACTACAGCTCTGTTGGGTACTCTTTGCTTATCAAGAAGGAGAAGGCCATTGTGGTACAGCCTGATCGCGTGTCCATAGCAAATGGCCCTTCATTTGGTTGTGTTCTTATGAAGGATTTCCTTAGAGCTCTTGCAAAGAAGCTCAGGCACAACAATACTGCTCATGAAAACTACCGCAGGATCTTTGTTCCCGATGGACACCCTCTAAAGTCTGCACCGAAAGAAGCTTTGAGGGTTAATGTTCTGTTCCACCACATCCAGAATATGCTGTCAAGTGAAACTGCTGTAATTGCTGAGACAGGGGACTCATGGTTTAACTGCCAGAAACTGAAATTGCCGGCTGGTTGCGGGTAAGCCAAGGAGAGAATGTAGTTTTTCATGTTTCTTTCTATGTTATATAGTTGATAATTTAATTGGGAAATTGGAATTGGGTTTGCAGGTATGAGTTCCAAATGCAATATGGTTCAATCGGTTGGTCAGTTGGAGCAACTCTTGGGTATGCTCAGGCTGTTCCTGAGAAGCGTGTGATTGCTTTCATCGGCGACGGGAGTTTCCAGGTACATTTAATTTTCTCTAGCACTCTGTAAATTGTAAAGTACCCTTAACAACCTTATCAAATTTACTCAGTTAATTACTCAGATTTGTAGCTTAACATTTCATCAATATCACGAATCATCGGTCTTTTCAATGTTTTGTTCATGTGTTTATGCTTTCATTGTTTCAATGCCTAATAGGTGACTGCTCAAGATGTGTCCACCATGATCCGAAATGGGCAGAAGACCATCATCTTCCTGATAAACAACGGCGGGTACACAATTGAGGTGGAGATCCATGACGGACCCTACAATGTGATCAAGAACTGGAACTACACTGGACTGGTTGATGCCATCCACAATGGGGAGGGCAAGTGCTGGACAACCAAGGTAATCACTTCGTTAATACATTCTAATCGTCCCCGCCGTTATCTATTCCTCCAACTAATCAACCAAAGGGTTTCCTGGATCGTAGAACTCCTTATAACCGAATCTGTTAATTCTGCAGGTCCGTTGTGAAGAGGAGCTGATCGAAGCGATTGAGACCGCAACCGGGGCAAAGAAGGATAGCTTGTGCTTCATAGAGGTGATAGTCCACAAGGATGATACCAGCAAAGAGTTGCTTGAGTGGGGGTCTAGGGTTTCTGCTGCCAACAGCCGCCCACCCAACCCTCAGTAAAATTTTCCATGTCATTTCCTTTCATCTACGCAGCGTCATTCCTTCTCGTTAAGGGTTTCTTATATATGTTTCAATTTAACACATTTCCATGCGATCTGTGTTTTCAGTTGGAATTTTTGCTGGTTTTTATGTACATTCCCCTTTGAATTACGAGTATATTCTCGTCGTTTAATTAATTTATGTGATCTGAACCAGCATTCGACTCCAAATTAATTTGCGTATTACATATTAGTAGTCCAAATACTCGCATTTCAAGTCTGAGATGACTTCCCACTGCGTCTTTTCATGTGTAACGTGTAAATCTTTTGTATTTATACGTGCATAATTCTTATTGAGTGACACGATCATGAAAAATGATATCTTGACAAATCCACGTGTATAAATAACATTATTGATTGTAACTAATCATGTGTCTAATATCAGGATTACTTGGGAGTTGGGAGCTAAAATCTTCCAGCATTGTTTGACCCAAAATATTAACCTAATAATTATGTTTAAATGTGTCATTGTCGTAACTGGTTAATTATCAGTGCTTTATGAGAAGGAAAGGACAGAAAAGAACCATTTATTTACAACTGGAATCTATTAATACAACAAAATGTGCACAATTGTTTATTTAGCGAATTTTTTTTTGTCGATTTGATTGCGTGACAAGATATAGAACGCACAGCTTGTTACTGAACTTTTATTCTGTTTTATATTTAGTTCATGAACTTTAATCATAATTTAGATTTGATTCATATCACATGTTTAGACTTGGATATATGAGACCCATATGTATGAAACGTAATCATACAAGCAAAACTTTTAATGAAAGTTAATGATATGTATCAATGGTTTGATGAATCCTATCCAACTTTCAGAGCATTAAGGTAGGTTTCAGGGTGGATGATTATCATAGAGGATTCCCATCATATCATTGGATTTCCTTTCGTAAAAATCCGCACTTTTCCAAACCCAAAAAAATCTGGAATTCTAGGATTCCTCCTTGGGTAAATACTTTTATGCATACCGCTTGCGGTTGATCTAAATGACTCAGCTTGCTCCGAATTACTATTTTCATGGTTGTGGATATGAGAAAGTTGATGTTTTGCCATAAATTAATTGATTATATAGAAGTAGCCCAACTTAGTTAAAAGCCCATGCAAAATCCCTCATCCAGTTACCGTGAGATTTATTCTCAACACGGTTTTTCACGTGTGGTAAATTTTCAAGCTTAGCATGTGGACAATACAAATTGAGTAACATGTTGAGATTTATTCTATTAATGTGAGATTTATTCTCGACACGAATTGCTGTTTATTTGTGTTCTGGTTTCTTAGTTGCATGAGACGTCAATCAAGGTGTAGGCAGTGAGAATATTTACCAAATCCATTTACGAACCTTTGCCGGTAACTTCCTAGGTCCTCCTCCATCAGCGGTGTGTGGATTTTCTTGGAAATTGACTGTCGATAGGGAATCATCTTTGTTAGCCATGCATCATTGTCCGCCATGTTGTCAAACAATTGCTCGAATAATCCAAATAGACGGCACCTGGTAGGAAAAGTGGGATAGCCATGCGGCATCATTATACTGGGGTATTTTGATATGTGTTTGATACTCATTTGTAGTGTGATTGTAGAGCGATTTTTTAGTGTGACCAGAATACGAAGTAGTATATTACGTGTCCTTATATAAGTGGTGATATATTTGTGTTTAAAAATTAACAACTTAAAAAGTAAAATTTTCCACAAAAATAAAATTTCTCACCACTTATATAATAACACGTGATGTACCATTCGTATTCTGAGCACAATGAAAAACTTCTTGTGCTTGTGCGACTCCACAATAAAGGTCAATGATGTAGATATCTACCCAAATAAATAAGTTAGGTGATTTTTACACTGCATGTAAACGCATATGTGGATTTCCCGTGAAGAATGCAAGTATTATTCTTTATCCTTGTTTTCGTATGCGTCTTTCTTTCTAACCGTTGGGATTAAGATTCAACGATGATAAAGAGTCACGTGGACTAAAATCTTATATGAAATTTTGCTAATTAGTTCTCAATTTTACACGTGTCATAACCAAATATTTGTCGGTACACACTTCTTAAAAAAATTATTCCATAACATATATTTACACAAATGTAAATATTAGTTATGTAGACAATACATAATAGTTGATGTCGTGTGAGTGACGTGCCATAATATTTCTCAATATGCTAACAAGTAATAAAATATTGAGAAGAATAAAATATAGCCTTTGCACCATTGGAGATGGAAAATTATGGCAATGCTCTATCCAAACTTTTTTTTTTTTTTTTTTTTTTTTTTTTGTAAAA
>JADOBS010302367.1:0-13957 GCA_015708375.1 Cydonia oblonga | reverse complement strand
TTTTATATATATATATATATATATATATATATATATATATATATATTTTTTTTTTTAAATTGCCGTATCCCTGACGTATCGTGTCTTCGTTTTTAAAAATTTGACGTGTTCCCGTATCGTATTGTGTCGTATCCCCGTATCCGTGTCCGTGTCCATGCATCCTAGTTAACGACCCATCCGAAGATTTATCTTATCAAGGTTGGACATTTGATGCATGTGCCCAGTTCTCTTGTGTTTTGTTTTCTTTGTTTTTGCATTGTGCTGGCAAAATTTATGTTTCTTAATTAATTATGAGTTTCATTAATTTCCAAGCATGTAATTAATGTGCCATTTCATCGTAGAATGAATTTTGTTCATAATTTCAGGACTTGTCTTCAATCAGATGAAGGAATTCCAATTTTGGCCACTGGCGAGAGATGTACTGAAGCTTACTGCTCAACAGGCAATTTTTCTCTCTACTTTTTGTTCAAATTGTATAGGTTTTCGTATAACGTCATCCGTTTCTCTCAGTTCATTTCCTTTGGGGAGTCTTATTGTTTGGTACACGCCAATATGATTATGTTTATGATTAGAGCGCTCAAATGATCTTTACTAATTGTGATTAGATTCCATAAACATGATAGCTTGTGGCTGTATAATCACAATCAACTTGTGTGCTTACTACAGTGGTAACATTCAGATTTGTTGAGGTCATTTGTATACCACCCGTCTCTTTTTCCGACATATTAAGCTACACAATATTTTGTTACCACTGACGACTAGGTCACTAGAGAGCTACAAGTTTGGTTATTATGCTTGCCTAGTGTTCATATTTTTTTTTTCCTAATTTGTTTTTCATTTTCTACAGGTCCGGACATTACCTACAATTTTGATCATGCTGGGGATCCACAAATTACGTCCCAATTGACATTTGAGGACTTCAAGGTTTGTTGTGTTCACTAAACAGGATGATTATTTCTTTGATATATCAGATACCATGATAAACTTTAAACTGTGGTTTTTCATGTGTTATGAGTCTTTTGACGTTAATTAAGATGTATTTTTTATGGTTTGGTCATCGATCCAACAGACTTATATTTTTCTTTCGTATTCGGAAGGATAAATTTTTATGAATTATTCCTTAAATATTGTTTGTGCTACAGTGCTTTTCTTTCTGAGTTTCTGAGAATAAAATTACAGGAGTTCCACCGGATAACTACCATCGCAGTAACGCAAGGATATGGTTTTACGGAAACGATGATCCAACTAAGCGTCTGCACATTTTGAGTGGTATTGAAACAAATCTGTGTACATGTGAATAACTTATGTTTACCTGCTAGATAACTTGCAAAACTATTTTCGCCATTTCTCTAATAAAATAGTGGGCGAATTTTCTGAAAATAAACTCGATGAGAATCTATAATTAAAAAAAAGCCTATTGAGGATATTAATCTGGCCATTTAAAATCATGAATATATAATGCCTCTTACAGGATTTGTTCCTACATTTTATCCCTTCTAGTCACTTACTTTAATAGATTTCCTTTACAAGGCTGTCAAGTCTGTAAATCGCAAATGTCCCATAATTTCAGTTTTATATCCAATTTGTTTTGAAGAATTAAATCAGAGGTTAATTGAAAAAAGAAACAAATTAGAAGCTGTTAGAGAAATATATTGGTCACTAACATCTTGACTTTATCTAATTGCTTCCTTTTATTAATTGTGAGTAGTGACGAATGATATAAGTTTTAGATTGTGGTACTAATATCTCTTTCTCTCTCTCTCAGAGTACCTAGACATGTTTGATGCAAGTTCAGCACCAAATTTATCAAGGATCAAACCACAAAGACCATTTTCAGAGTCAGTCAGAATTCTTAAGAACTATCCTTTTGGTAATTCAGGTGACTTAGAGAAGAAAAACATGGTATGCCTCAGTTGGTTGCTCTGTGATAGGCCCTTAGACACGGAGACTGAGCGAACAATTGATGTTTTTGTTCATCTCATTTCAGCAATTATTCTTTCTCCATTGAGGAGAATGTTGCTGGAATATGGCTATGGAGATATTTTTATCGAGGTTGATTTTCATCTCATTCAACTTCTATTGAGTATATTGGTGATGAATGTTTCTCGCGATGACATTTCAAAGGTAGAGCTAGTAGTCACGAGTACACTTATACTATTTGCGGAGAAAGGCTTTGATACAGATGCTGTAGAAGCATCCATGAATACAATGGAGTTCATTTGCGGGGAACATAATAATTCTGAAGGCTTGTCCTTAATGCTCCAGTCCATTGTAAGATATACTCGTCTTTGTTTTCTTTTACGTTCATAATATACATTCTTTATTAATAGCCATTTATTTTTAACCGTGAACTTAATATATTAAATCTCTATAGAATAAATGGATATATGGTATGGATCCCTTTGATCCACTGAAGCATGGCAATTTTTTAATGGAACTGAATGCCAGAATAAAAAAGGAAGGCTCTATAGCTGTTTTCTCTCCTCTGATAAAGAAATTCATTTTGAACAATCCTCATAAAGTTGTGGTAGCAATGCAGGTAATCGTTCAAAGAAATTTTCGCCAAACTTTGTATGTTTATTACTCCTAACATTCAACTTCTTGGACAGCCTGATCCACAAAAGTTTTCTGGTGATAAAAAAGGTGCGGAAGAAATCTTGGGGAAAGTTAAAGCCGGTATGACAGAAAATGATCTTGCTGAACTGGTACATGCTACCCGAGAGCTGCGACTGAAGCAGATAAATCCTGACCCACCAGAAGCTTTGAGAAGTGTTCCAAGCCTCTCTCTGCAAGACATTCCAAAACCTATTCACGTTCCCCCAAAGGTCTTAATCACCTTAAAAATCTGATTTTTTGTGTTTCAGTTTAATACACGTTTTCTTATGGATTAGTTCCTGCATGAATAAAGAAGGAAACAAATAAAAAGCTTCTATCTGTTGTATGCAGGTTGTGTGTATAAATGGAGTTAAAGTTGCAGCATGATTTCTTCACGAATGATGTCCTTTCTGTTGACATTGTGTTCCATATGGGTTCACTAAAGCAAGAGCTTCTTCCCTTGGTCCCTATTTTTTGGTAAGATGTTATCTCAATGAGTGACGTGACGAGTCAGACTATGCCATTGGCACCATGATATGCTGAGCCATACTATGTCATTGTGCTAGTTTTAATTCCCTGTCATTAATTAAGAAACTAAGAAGGCTGAGCTTTAAATCATATCAGCCACCTTTCTCAGATTACTCAATAATCATATGAGCCATACTTTGACCATATTTTGGTGTTCTTGGCAGTTTGTCATTGGTGAACCTGGATACAGAAGACATGACTTTTACTGAACTTCATCAGTTGATTGCAAGAAAAACGGGAGGAATATCAGTTAATCCAGTTACGTCATCTGTACGGTGCAAGAAAGATCCATGTGCCCCTATAATTGTTCAAGGGAAAGTCATGGCAGGACGTGCTGAAGACCAATTTAAAGTGGTATTATTTTTCTTTTCTTTTCAGAGTCAGCTGATGAGTATTTTCAGTTTCCTTTGTATATTTTACTGATCAATCAGGGAGGGGTATTCGAATCTGGATGAAGTGGGTTTCACGTTCTTGGGTGTGTTTATACAATTTGGTATGCTATTAGTACTTAATGGTCTTAAGCTCAAAACTTCTCAGAATTTTATGTTGCACAGAGTTGCCAGTTTATAGTCTTTGCATGTGATGCTTTATTTATGTGTACTACGTCCTTGCACCAGTTGACCATAGTTTGTCTGGTAAGGACAGAGGCTTATGCATATAGGTTTACATCAGGCCAATACCTGAATGCTGATGGAATCCATTGTCCTACACATATAATTGTTATTTTGTCGACTTAACTATATTTTCATGTGAAAAAATAATTTTAGTGAAAAACAGAAATGAATTGCAAAAGTTGATGGCCTCACACACAAGCAGTTCAGTGAGCAGATCTCCTGCCCAATCCAATTATAAAAAAATTTGAAGGCAAATAAATAATCCCTTAGGTTCAACCATTTGCCAAGTCATACTGAGACACTCAGAATCTTTTCTCTGTCATCTACGTTATATGTTAGGCTGCAAAAGTATGCGCTAAACATCTTGCGCCATTCTAAATAGTAAATACGAATAACTGTATTAAAAATATGTCATCCAAAATATGGAGTAAATCTTCTTTAATCAATAGAATAAGTAGTTAAGTGGTTACCCTTACTTTATAAAAGTTCCCTTCACTAAGAAACCTATCTTGTACATTTTTGATTGCTTTTGTTTGTACCATATTGGAACAGGGAGAAGTTTCTAGGCATGCACAATTGGTGTGCCATTGTTCACTAATTTTTTTTAATCCTTTCCTTCCATTTTTTTTGCAATTTTTATTTTTTATTTATTTATTGGTTCTGAACGAGTGGTTTGGTAGATAATAGATCAAGGTTTTAATGCATTCATTTCATATTATTGCAGATCTACTATGTTCTTGAAGAAGTCCAGTTTACAGACAAGATGCAGTTTTAAAGAGACAGTTTCCCAGTTTATAGGGGAGGTATTTTAACTTTATTAAAATAAGCTCAATGTTAACATTGACTATCCTTCACAATTAACTATCAAGGCTTGAGTTTATATAATGTCATTTTCAGTTCCAAAAGAGTGATAATCATCACGAAATTGCTGCCGTAAGGACGGATGCAAAGCTAAATGTTTTTGGGTGGATTCATGAACAGCTTTTTGGTATCAGGTTGGAGTAAGCTTTTCAAGTTATTTGTCTTGTGCCCTAATCTTTGCATTTGCTTACTTTACCTGTGTCTGTTTCTCTCTCCAAGAAGTGTATTTTCCAGAAACATGGAATATCGTTTATAAATTCCAATGTGCAATGACATAAAATTTAACCACTTTTTTCCTGTTGTTTAATGTAATCTTATTAAATGTTTAAAAATTAGGTTTGTTCCAGGACCTTGGCATTTTTAACCTTTTTCAACATTATCATACGCATCTCTCTTTGAGATTATTTATGCAGGTTGACATCCTAGCTAATATGAATAATTGTAAAGCTTTAAAGTTCTGCGCTGTTATTTTGTTTTAGTATGGAAAATTCAGCACTGACGTAGAAGAGTAATGGGACAGATACAATTTCTCATACTGTTTGTATATTCTCTATAATTAGTCAGTTGGAGTTTCTGCAAGCGCTTGAAAGGAAAGTTGATCAAGATTGGGACGGCATTTCTTGATCTCTAGAGGAGATCCGCAAGTCCGTAGTTTGTAAGAAAGGTTGCTTCATAAATATGACTGCTGAAGGGAAGAGTCTTAACAAATCCGAGAAGTTTGTTAGCAAATTTCTGGACTTGCTGCCTAGTAAGTCTCCCTTTGCAAGAAAAACTACTTGGAAAGCTAGACTACCATCTGAAAATGAGGTCATTGTAATGCCTATTAAGGTTAGCATATATAAGTTGGTGGGGAATGATTATTCTTGATTCTTACCTTCTACAGGTTAATCATGTTGCAAAATCTGTTAACATCCATGACACTGGTTATCGGGTTAATGGAAGTACACACGTCTCACAATTTATTACTAATACATGGTCGTGTAATCAGGTGGGACCTAATGATGCAGCTTATGTGGTTACTTTGATATTTACACAGGTAAAAATTTGCTGTGTTACAAATTTGCATGGACTTTTATTTGCTGTTTGAGAAGCTCGCTGACAATATTTTTTTTTTCTTTTTGTAGGAGTATTCTCTTTCTTGTCTTAAAGACGCTTCACCTATATGATGGAACTGGAGATTTTCTACGAGAATTAGAAATAGATGAGGACACTCTTAGAAAGGCCATTATTCGGGCACTTTAGAGAGGATTTTGCCATGCCTCCTGAATCCTGATTCCAAAGGTTGTCAGTGTAGGTATGTGGACATAACTTCTTGCTTTGTTAAAGAGGTGAGATTTATAAGCGTCTGTGGTAGTGTGATACTAATACAAAAGGGGATAAGGAAAAAGAAAGAACAGGTTAGAATGTTAATATGGCCATTGATAGGAACTACAAAGTGTACGAACCCTATTACTTCATTAAATCTAATGCACACAACCTGCTGCAAAAGCTCGGTGGTGATCACGTCACATTCTGAGTTTACTTCTTATTTTTAGCTTCGTTATGAACTCTTTCCCGTCATTTTTGTTATGCAGTTTTCTGAAGGACTATTTAATGGGAGTCACAACTGAAGATAGGAAAAAGAGACACAAAGAGATTGTCAACCAGGTAAAGAGGACTAATTTTTTTTTTTTCGGATGATTTTAGCTGATGTTATAGCTATATTGCATTCCAGGAATTGCACAGCACTAAGTCTGTTATCTTCACAAAATTATGACGTTTTAAGCGATATTACTCTAAACAAGTGACAGCATCATCATCTTTAGTGCAGTTCCATTTCATTTGTGTGAAGATGATACCCCTCTTCATGCCATGAGAAGGGAATTTGAACGTCCAAGTTTACTACGTATGCACAACTCATGATACATACCATTTAGGTTCTTTTATGACAACATTGCATTGACTAAGGCACATACCTGTGACGATTTAACATTAATGTTACAACTTTTTTACGTTATCTCTCTTTGATCCCGTGCGCAGTGTGCAGGACTTCAAGAAATTTGCAGATGCAATCGACTTGGTTAAAAACGAAGGGGTTGTGGTTGCAGTGGGATCACCATTGGATGTCACCGAAGCAAGGGAAGCGACCTAAACTCTTCAAACCAAAGTTGGTACGCTGCTACGCTAAATGAGAGAATCTCAGAAAATGCTGCAAATGAACACTTGCTTTTGTGTTACACTGAATTTCACCTGGATTCGGATACGCGCATCTTCTGTCTTGGAGATTCATTAGACTTGTTACTGCATATCAGGCAGAGCTATTATTACCTTTTACCATTTTGTGTTACAATTACTGGGTGATCTTTTGTGTTTTATTTTGTTTAAAGTTTCGTCGTGCGGAGTTTAGCATGAATCCTCTGCCTCTTACAACTTGTTTTCTTGAGGGGAATTCCTAACGTGTATTAGCTGCATTTTCAACTCTTTCTTTTCTGTTAGGAAAATATTTTCTTTATAATTTTTATTTTAAAAAAAAAAAACCCTAATATCAAGCAGCTAAAAAAAAGCTTCACCCTTGTTCCAACGTAAATCATTCCACACCACGCGCAATCTTTCCAGCAAGCTGGTTTGGCAGTGGGCTGTGAGTGTTAGGTCTTCTGTCAAGATAGAGCCCAGCACTCCGATCTAATTCATGATCATGGGGTGCAAAAGATGAGGGGGAGCAAGGGAGAGGTAGGAAAGAAGGGTGCGATGTAGGGGTAGTTTGGTATGGGATCTCAAACCAAGAATGGGATCTTGAATTCCAAAACGAAAATTTTCGGGATGGGAATTTGAAGACCAATCCTGAATTGAAATTTCGGTATTCTCAATTTTCGGGATTCCAGAAATTTTTTCGGTATTTCGGGATGAATTGGGATTGGAGTTTTGGTTTTGGGTTTTTGGGTTGAAATTTGAAATTTTTGGGCTATGAACTAAAATTTGGGCTTTTCGCCTAACATTTTGTTCCCCAGTTTCATATCAATTGATTTAGGCTTTTCACCTCATATCAATTTGAAATTTCATACCAATTGAAGTATCAATTCATTCATAGCATGTCAAATTGATATTCCAAAATTCAAACTACATAATTTCATACTTCTAATTCTAATATAGTCTACTATCAACCTACTTAAATTCAACATTCAACATGTAAGCAACCAAAATAAATATAAATTTTTTCGGTTTGGTTCGGGATTCCTGAATCATTAAATATGTAATCTCGATTCTCGTACAGAAAAGTTCGGGATTGGTTTGGTATAGACCTAAAAATTTTTGGTATTGTCGGTTTAAGAATTTTTCAGTATGGGATTGGGATTTTTTTTATTTGATTTGGAATTTTCGGGAAAAATTTCCAGCCCTAGTGCAATGTGTGGATGGTTTTGAGAGAGAGAGAGAGAGAGAGAGCTGATTGAAGTAGTAGTTGGAAGAAAAGTATAATTTTTGCGGTTAAACATGTGATTGAAGTAGTAATTAGAAGAAAAGTACAATTTTTCTGGCTCAATTCGTACACATTAATATTTCTTCGTCTTCTAGGCAGGCAGCTTTAACTGGAACATTGAAGAGAGAGGTGGTTTGGAAGTTGTCAGGGACCATGAGAGATTCACCGTTGCTTGCATATTCGGAAGCACCACCATCCGGCCCGTTTGTTTGGTTATTGGACTTGGCCTTGGATTTTCCTGTTAAGAACAAGGACAAAAGTTAAAGCATGACAAACCAAATCGAAAAGGAAAACGAAAAAAGAGTCTACCTTCTTCTAAGCCTTCTCCACATCAGATAAAGCTTGAATGGAACATTGTCTAGGGATTGGAAATATGCATATCTCCACGTCCTCTTGAGAAGCAAAGGGCAACAGAATCCCAAGAACCCTACAGCGAAACCAAGCACCACAGATAACACAACCCATAGACTTTGATCCTCATCGTCGTCCGAATCCTGGTTCTTCTTATTCTTACTTGACAAGCACTGGTTTGGAAGTGGGGCACCGCAAAGTTTTGGATTCCCGTCAAATGCAGACATATTGAAGCCTTGGAGCTGAGTGCCGCCTGGTATTGATCCTTGGAGATTATTGTGTGCAACGGTAAACGTAGACAAGAAATGGAGACTTGACAGTGATGATGGGATTTCGCCTGACAGACGGTTACTATTGAGTTCTAATCTCTCCAAATTTGTGAGGTTGGATATTTGGTCTGGAATGTTGCCAGAGAAGTTGTTGATGCTTAGATCCAGTTGTTGAAGAAATTGCAATTGGCCAATCTCAAGGGGTATGCTGCCACTTAAACCGTTGTTCCTGAGGGAGATTACTCTTGGCATGTAGGCCACATACTTGTACTGTGAAGCCAGCACAGACGCATTATTACCGCGTTGGAAGTATACTGGCAACTCAAGAGAACAATGGTCAGTTTGATTCACAGCCTTTTGCGATACTAACGCTTGTAGTCTGCAAAGCTCCTTCGGAAATTCACCTGAAATCAAGTCAATGGTCAGTTTGATTCACAGCCTTTTGCGATACCAACGCTTGTAGTCTGCAATGCTCCTTCGGAAATTCACCTGAAATCAAGTTGTCATTCAACAACAAAAAGAAAAGTCTCGGAAGAGTCCCCAACCAACCAGGTATTGTGCCAGTGAGTCTGTTAAAAGACAAATCCAGGACTTCCAGTTTCCTTAGCTTTGAAATCCATGCAGGTATGTGACCTGTCATATTACTGTAATATATTTTGAAAACACACAGATTTTGTAACCCGGAATTGACAGTTATATCCCAGTCTTGCAATTCTTCACCTACAAAAACTTTTGAAAGAAGGAGCACCCTGAGACTTTTGAAGCCTGTCAATATCTTCATTGCCTCTGTGACATTGGTGAGTCTATTGTGAGAAAGCGAGAGGAAGGTCAAGTTTTTCAATTGAAGAATCTCAGGTTGGATTTGTCCCCCGAAATCATTTGCAGCCAGTCGAAGTGCTTTGAGGGACTTGCATGAGTAAAGGCTTATTGGCAAGATACCAGTGAACATATTATTTACAAAATCTAGTTTACTAAGTTGAGTAAGTTTAGAGAAATCAAGCGCGGAGATATTCCCACTAAAACGGTTGAATCCCAGTTTTATTTCAACAAGGTTTGTGCAATTCATCAAAGATGGGGGCAGATGACCTTCGAGATTGTTGTAATGAAGATCCATGAGCTTTAATTTGGAGAGCTTCCCAACATTCTCACCGATGGGTCCGAAAAGGCTATTACTAGATAATGAAATTTCTTGAAGTGCTTGAGCATTGTAGATATCAGCAGGAAGGGACCCTGAGAGAGTATTGTCGCCAGCACGAAAGACCTCCAATTCTGAACAGTTTCCTAGACCTAGAGGAATTGAGCCATTGAAATTATTGTGGGAGAAATCCAAGACTCTAAGCGAAGAGGAAGAGAGACAGATAAGGGATGGTATTTGGCCTGTAAAATGATTATTGCTGACATTAAAACTGCTCAAATTCCAGGCATGCTGGAGGAATGAAGATGGAATTGTTCCGTTGAATTGATTGCTCGAAAAATCAACCGTTTGGATGGAACTTGATGATAAAGACAATGGTACTTCTCCGGAGAAAAGATTATAGCTCAAATCAAGGATCTCAAGGTGACTCAAGGAAAAAAACATCCCGGCTTCAAGGGAGCCGGAAAGCAGATTGTGGGAGAGGTTGAGGTGCGAAAGAAACTTAAGGTTTCCAAGTGATGAAGGAAAAATACCTCCTTTGAGGCGCTTGGATGGCAACTGCAATTGGATGATCCAACCATTCTGATTACATGTGATGCCTTCCCACTGGCAACAATCAACTGAAGCAGTCCAGTTCAATGTAGGGGAAGACAGAGTGCTCATGAAGGACGTGAGAGCACTGCGTTCGGTTAGATCGCATGCATGTATTGTAAATATAATGGAAGAAAATAAGAGGATGAGAAGGAAGCCATGAGAGAATGAATGATCCATCTCAGATTTAGATTACTTACAGGTTTTCTTCTACACCAGTATCTACGTATGAATCTGCATGGTATACACACATCTTCTGCATCCCAGGACTAACAGCAAAGCCAAGAAGAAGCATCAGAAAAAAATTCCCTAAGAGTCAATATGAATACATAAGCTGCAACCTTCTACATATGTATAAATATATATATATATATGTATATGTGTATATGTATATATGTATATGTGTATATGTATATATGTATATGTATAAAATATTAAAACACTGCTTTGTCTTGCCATTCCAACTCCCAATTCATTCAAAATTGTTGAAACTATATATATAAAATATTAAGACGGCATTCCAACTCCCAATTCATTCATTCAAAATTGTTGAAACTATATATATAAAATATTAAGACTGCATTCCAACTCTCAATTCATTCAAAATTGTTGAAACTGGTGCCTTTGAAATTGGTTATGGAGGCATTCTCAAACAGTCAATTTCTTTTGGATCTACTGAACAAATTGTTCGTTTCCATTCAAGAGTATGGAATCCAACACAGAGTAATTATAGTACTATTAAAAAAGAAATATTATCTATAATATTATGCATTAGCAAATTTCACGATGATTTATTAAATCAAAATTTTTTAATCAGAGTCGATTGCAAATCTGCAAAACATGTTTTACAAAAAGATGTTCAAAACATTGCATCAAAACAGATTTTTGCACGATGACAAACTATATTAAGTATTTTTGATTTCGAAATCGAATACATTAAAGGTAGTCAAAATTACATCGCTGATTTCCTAACAAAGATTTTCTGCAGGGGAAGAATAACAGCAAGAAGACCTGATCAGAAGAGGCTTCCAGAATCTTCCTCTAGCTCAATAGCATTGAAAAACCCGTAGTTAACTTCCTAGAATCTTCCTCTAGCTCAACAGCTTTGAAAACAATTTCCACAAGCCACAAAATAGACCAAATGTTACAAGAATTAAAACAGGAAAAAATAGTCAATGTCTTACGTCACCCAAATGAATCTCAACCAGAAACATCTTCTGTAATATGGGATTTAGAAGAAGAAAGTGAACCAAGTTCAATCAGAAAAATAGAAGAAGCTTTTCAGAAGCTTGAACTAAAACGAATTACAAAGGAGTAAATCCAACGACTCTTACCAAAAATTGGTATCCAACGCCAACACCTCTGGATATTCAATTTGAGGAACGAAACATCAGAAACCAATTCTTAGTCTTAGCCAATAAACTCTATGAATGGAGCATAGGTGGTTTATCAGAAAAAAAAACTTTTAAACAAATTACAACATATCTCCATGGTTGCTAATAGCTATATTACCAATCATAGTCTCAGTGAGACCCAAGTTGTCGACCTTTTGGTCACTGGATTTACCAGAATGCTCCATTCCTGGTGAGAAAAACATCTCACTAAACAATCCAGGAATGAAATTAAAAATGTAGTCAAACAAGATGAAGAAGGAACACCCATATTTGATGAACACATAGGACGAGGAGTCCCAGATGCAGTTAACACATTACTTTTCATAATCATAGAACATTTCATAGGAATGCCTAGCAATGTCACCTCCAGAATCCATGACCAGCTTAGTAACTTAAGATGCCCAACCTTAAGCGACTTTAGATGGTACAAAGATGTTTTCATGTGTAGAGTCATGCTTAGATAAGATAGTAATCAACCATTTTGGAAAGAAAAAATCATTAATGGTCCACCTAACCTATTTGCCCATAAAATTAGAAATGTCTTAGTCAATGAAGAAGGTATCACACCATATATACCCTTACTTATGAAAATATTATTAATATTATCCAGAAAAAAGGATTGAAAATGTGTATTGATATGAAAATTACAAAATAAGTAAACAAGGATAAGTCAACAGCCAAATACGAATTAGGAACATTTTGTGAACAATATGGATTACCACCTATTGCTCCACCCAACAAAAAGAAAAAAAATCAGAAGCCTACAATAGATATCCAAATAGATATTCCAGTATGAGACACCCCAAACATAACAAATTCAAAAAATAAGAATTTTGAAACAAATAAATTTTATGAGAAATCTAAGCCCAGCAAGTGGAAGAGGGAACCATCAGGAAAACTCCACTCCAAAAACCAAGAACAAAAAGGGAATTGCTACAAGTGTGGCAAATTTGGTCATTATGCAAATAAATATAGAGTAAAGAAAGCAATCAACCAGTTGAAAATCTCTGAAGAAGAGAAAACCCAGTTAATCTAAGTCTTAGAGCTCAGAGACACAGACCATAGTCAATCCGAAGAGGATTTAGATTCGTCTTCTTCCAGTTAATCCTCAAGTAGTCTTTCATCCCTTGACATTAAGATATGATGCACATATACTTGTTGTAACAAAATTCCAGTCCTTAATAGACAAGAAGAACAAGAAGAACAAGAAGATTTTCTTATCGAATTAATCAGTAAGGTAGATAACCCCGAGTTAAAATCATTCCACCTAAAAAAGCTTAAGAAACTAGTCTCCCAAGAAAAACCTAGTACTAGTCAGCCACAGGAAAACCCCAAAAATCAATCTTAGTACAAACTAAGAAAGAAATCACAATCATGGATTTACAAAGAGAAGTCAATAAAATCAAAGAAGAAATTACGTTTCTAAAATCAGAAAACCTATAAATCCGTTCATATCTCAGTGACCTCCAAACACAAGCATTTCTTAAGAAAAATGATATACAATCTTCATCAAGTGAAGAACAAAATAATTCTTCATCGGATCAAGAATCAGATTCCAAATCCATAGAAAATCCCACAAAACAATTGGTACTAGGATTATTACAAAAAAATTAGAATCTAGAAATGGTATTCTAAACTCAAAATAATAATTGAAGACTTCCGATTAGAAACAATTGCCTTGATCGATTCAGGTGCAGACTTGAATTGTATCCAAGAAGGACTAATACCCACTAAGTACCTCTATAAATCAACAGAAATCCTTAGTGCAGCAAAACAGTCCCCAATGCAATTAAAATATGAAATTCCAAAAGTACATGTTTGTCAAAATACTGTTTGCTTCAAGACTAGGGATGGGCAACGGTTAAGATGGGCGGGTAATTGGGATTATTTACCCATAACCGTTTATGTTCATACCTGCATAACCATTTACCCATTGGTAATTGCATAAACGGTTATACCCATACCCATAACCGTATACCCATTTAACCATAACCATTTACCCATTTATCCTTTTTTTACCCATTTACCCATTTCTTTCACCACTCTACATGTTTTTTTTTTTTTTTTAACAACTTGAAAATTACAAAAGAAAAATTTGTCATAATTTTCGTTTTCTGACAATTAAACACCGTTATAGGTATAGTTTAGAATGCATTTCTCTATTT
>JADOBS010302366.1:0-13954 GCA_015708375.1 Cydonia oblonga | reverse complement strand
TCAGTTCAATTAATTGTCAAATGACATGCCTATTTTTTCCACTTCACGCACACATTGACAGTTTCATTAGATCGCGAATAGTTGGGGTTGCACTCTAGATATTTAAGGTGCTATATTCATCACCTCATGACTTGGGCTAAGAAATAACCAATTAAGAAAAAAGGGGAGAACAGCTAACATTTGGTGAAATAGTTTCTTCCCAATAAAGACGTATTCACACTTAGTTGATGTCTGTGTTTATCACACAAATTTTCCACACTATGAATAACATCATTGTCGAATTCAAAAGTTAACCTCAAAGACAGGATTAACCGACTTGCATCTGAACTCTTGCAGCTTACATGTTTATTGGCGTCAAGAAGCGAGATCCTGGCACATTGAAACGGAAATCAGAAACAGGCCTCAAAAATCACAAACCTGTAGTACAAGTGCCCTCAGTTCCTACAACAACTCCTACAACAACCAGGACAACTTCTGAGACATGGGATATGTGACAATGCAGCTGCCTAGCAACATCAAACATTTCAAAGCAGACCCCGAAACAAGCGAAGAAGAGAATACAATCTTAAAACAGTTTTATCCGTGCAGAATTGGTACCAAGTTTTTAGCTGGTGCCTCTCTTTACCGATAGAATCTTATACAGGGAAATG
The DNA here is from genome assembly GCA_015708375.1 of Cydonia oblonga. Classification (NCBI taxonomy): domain Eukaryota; kingdom Viridiplantae; phylum Streptophyta; class Magnoliopsida; order Rosales; family Rosaceae; genus Cydonia; species Cydonia oblonga. The sequence goes on along the minus strand of JADOBS010302366.1, from coordinate 13,304 downwards.
GATTTTTAACTAGGTTGATTTCAGCGGATTAATATGTTACTATTTTTTAGCGCAGGTAACATGTTTGCAACAGATTATCATGTCAAAATTTGCACAAGTTAAGGATGTCCCTTGTCCATGAGAATTATCTGTATCTTGTGTCGCCAATTTGTTGCAATAAATTATATTTTTTTGTCCTTTCACATGCATAATATGAGAATATGGATACGACTGGTCTTAATCTAGCAGTACTTCTCTGCACAAGAGCTCACATGTTTGAATCTTTCATCTCGTATTAATCCGAAAAAGAATAATAATATAGTACGAAATGATGAATGCAAAACTAAACTAACAATTCAGATTTGTCATTAGTACTCAACTGAAGAATAATTTATCTAAAACATCATACTAACGAAGGTAAATGGTCACTTGAGGAGAGAATTTTGTATACGACTGCCACATACAACCTTTCTCCCATTCTGAGGGGACCACGGGTAGAAACAGAAAGCAGGGAATACGGAAAACCCTTTTTCAGTATGTGTGGCCGCACAACCATGTGATTCGACTGGTGCAACTGAGTTTGACAGTTTCACCGGTGAACGCACCTCAGTTCGACAGTTTCACCGGTGTACCTTCGAATTTCCCGTCATTGAGTGCCTCCTTTGGGAGGCCGACTAGTGCTTAGGCAAGTCGGTCAGATGATAAAAAATTTGTCATTTTTCCTCTCAGCCCTTTGAGTTGAATACTTTGATGTGGTTAATAGTTAATGAAGGACCCACCATTGTTGTACACCAACTCTCCCTCCTCTAACGATATCCACACTTCCCATCCAATCCCATTTCCCACCTTCAAGCCCTCAACCATTCATCCAATTATTACAAATCTTAAAAATAAAAAATAAAACAGAAGTTTGCAAAATCTTTGTGTCTGCAATGCCAGGAACCATCAAAGTTTCAGGTACTAAAAGCTATTTTTCGACTATATTTCAAACATGGAAAGGAACTAATGTCTAATTGCACTTCGTAGACCAGCACAGAGGAGCTAATTTCGCCTAATCCTCTATTTCATTTTTTTTTTTTAAAAAGCCAATGATGCCTAACATATGTTAACTTGTTTTCTTATTCTTCACGTTTTGCTGAATTTGCAGTTCTTGAGTTCATAGGCCTTCCTTCTTCCTCAATATCCATCAAGGGTAAGCAATTATCTCTTTTCTTAGCTAAATTTTCGTTCTTCGAGTTTCGGTCTAGAATTTCTAACAATTTAACAAAATACTCACTGAATGAATACACATTGCAGTTTCTATGGGGAAAAAAGAGTGCCAAGCGTGGGACAAGGGAGACTTCACCTTGTAATAATCATAAAATTGCTTCTAATCATAAATGCTATTGTTATTCGATTCGTATCTTATCCTGGTTGTGTTTATGGACAGCCTATTGACGTCCCTCCGCGACAATTTGGTTGTTCTTCTTCAAGATTCTGAGGGTAATGAGATATCACACGCAGGTTTGTCAAAACAATTCCTATATGTATAAACTTTCTCTTGTTTTTGTCTACAAAAAGCAGTGAGGCAGATTAATATGCATGATCATTTTTGGATCAGGCGTTGAAGTTAAGTCGATAGTCGAGAAGGGTCTGTGGGACGACTTGTTTCCCCTCAATGGAGGCGGGTTTGTGCGTATGAAGTTGCAGTTTTTACTCAACGAAGAAGAGCGCAACAGAATCCGAATGATGGTACTCTCTTCTGTTGCTAGTTTTGACTTTTTGTTTCGAATGGTTAATTTCAGTTTGTACTCAAATTTCATATAGTTGTCGTAAGTTTGTAACTTGCATTTGGTATATCATCTGAATTTTCTTGCAGAGAGAATCTGCACTGAAAAAGAAACAAGGGGAGTTGATCAATAGCAGTCCCAACAGTGTGCAAAGTACTCCGAGTGCTGGGGTGAATGTTGCATCATCTTTTTACCTTCACGAAGAGATCTCAGGTTCGACCTTAATCGCTTAACAAGAACATTTAGAATCTTTAGGCATAAATTAACAGGAACGAATAACGTGACAAGTCCTTAGTTTTCTATGTGGTATTAGAATTTCTCTTTTCGTGAGGGATATTTTGGATGTTCCGAATGCATGAGAAAGTCCTTCCCTATATTTAGATTGATAATTTTGTTTTCAGATAGTAATTGGAATAAGAAGTGCTTATTATGATCAGAAGCAGAATTTGATCAATTTAGAGAATAACCTTTTTGTTTTCACGAGTTGTTTTAACGATCACTTAACCTGTTTTAGAGTGATGCAGATAGAACCGAAGAGACTTCATCAGCCAGTACTCTACATCAGAGCGTTGAGCTCCCAGTAAATGAATCCTACGAAGGGAGATTAGTTGAGAAGGCTGAGGTCAAACCACTTTCCGCTAATGTTCCATCCACAGCCACTTCTGCGAATAAAACTTCAATAGTATTAAGAGGCTCACAACCGAACGTTGGCGCAACAAATCGTCCTAGTCTTCAGGAAGATAGGTCTCCAAACCTCGAGAAGCAGGGTCCGATCAAGAAAACTCCTAGCAGTGTAAAGAAAATGATAAACGCCTTTGAAAGCGGTTCAGCTGAGGTATGTCTGGCATGTTGTTTTACAAGAGACGATTATAAGCTTTTTCAAGTGGACAGAACTAGTTTTTCCATAGTAATGATGCATAATGTTTGCTTCGAACACAGGATATGAGGCCTCGAATCAAACCGCCACCAATACAAGTTCGATCAAATAAGAGTAAAACAGGAGCTTCTGTGGAAATCCATAACCTAGAAGAACACAAGAATGTGAAAAGTACAGAAACTGCACTGTCAATATCAAAAGCGGTAGTGAATCCTTTTCGGTCAGGAGATGTACACCAAGTAGTTGACATAAAGAAAGGTAACTTTCCCAAAGATTTCGTTAGACCATCAACATTTGAAACGGTTCAAGTATCAGAGAAGATTCTTGGTAAGCATAGGCACGAACTTTCTGATATGCCCCATGGAAAGCGACATTCTGGTGGCATTGAAGGTATAGGGGAGAGTCGAGTACAAGTTTCTTCGACAAATACTCAAATCACCGACGTTCAAGGAGCTTCATCTAGTGCTAATGTATGTACACCAGAAGCAAACTTGGAAGATAGGCACCTTCAAGGAGATTCCCGTCCCAATGTATGCACATCAGTAGCAAACTGTGAAGATAGGCACATTCCCTTTGAGAGCTCCGGTGCCTGGATATTTCCAGATGAAGCCATACGCTTTTGTACAACAACTAGTGGTAAAAAAATGATGGATTCGCGAGGCGGTTGCAGAGAGAATCCAAATATGCATCAACGAGAGATGAATTTTTCACTAGCAGAAAATGTTGAAGAGGTATAGAATTTTTCAGCTGAACTTGTGGTAACTTTTCAGTTATTACATTGCTGAGCCATCTTGATTTGTTAGCTTGTTTTTACCTTATGTTTATGTGATCACTTGTAGCAGAATGTGGACAAAAATGAGGAGAACCAAGGAAGAAGATCAAAGGTTGAGAATTCATCAGAGGAGACTGCAACTTTTGGAGGGCCAGTTGGGCAGGTTACATGTTTTTTTCCACATTATTAGGGCTCGTTTGATAACTATTTCGTTTTTATTTTTCATTTTTTAAACTATATATAAAGAGAAAGCAGACAAAATAGTGGATGAATCAAGAATGTAGAGGGAGGAATGAGAAATGCATTTCTTACGCATCTTTCCCCCACCCTTCCTCTATTCTTACTAGTATCACTCCTTTTTGTTCATTGCATTTCTAACCAAAACTTGAAACTTCAAATTAAAAATGAAATAGTTATTAAACCGATTCTAAAGAATATGGAACAATATCTAATTTCTTTTTTTTTGTGCTCCCGTTTCTCTTACCAGGCAATAAAAGTGGCAATTATGATTGGCTTTGGAATACTTGTTCTCCTTACAAGACAAAGAAAATACAGGTAAACAGAGAAGACAAGATATGATCATGCAGGATGAGTATTTATTTTAATTTCCAGTCCCTGCCATTTCTGGAAAACAATGGCAAACCTTTCTCTGTGAATAATGTCAAATTGGTTTAATGATTCCGTATTTTTGTCTTGCCTGTAACACTATGCGTGACGGTAGTGGTGGGTTCGGTTTTTATTTTATTTTATAAAACTTAATCTTTTTTTAATATGAAATTTAGAAAAGAGGCTTGCATTGGTAGAGTAATAATAAGAAAATAGGGAAAGTGAAAAGTGAGAAGTTAGTTGTATATATACAAAATCCTATAAATCAATCATATTCTATCAACAACCTCAATTGTAAAGAAAAATGGTCATCGTATCCATTCAAAAAGTAAACAAATAGATAAGCTCTTCCAATTTCCAAGGTCTTCCAAAATTTCCCTCTATAACCAATGAAATATCCTCCATAATTGAACCAAGTATGCTCCTTGAAAAAGCCCTAGATTAGTTTCAAACTTGGCAACAAAGTTTCACAAAAGAAACATCATGGGCATACATTCATAAAGTGTAAAGGGGTTCGGTTCGGATTGGTTTCCAAAACTCCAAAACCGAAACCGAACCAATAAGGTTCGGTTCGTTTTTTCTTTTTTGGTTTAGTTTTTTTTTTGTTCAGTTTTCAGTTTTCTAGTTTCGGTTAGGTGTTCGGTCCGATTTTTTTCCGTTTTTGGTTTTTTGAACCCACCCCTACGTGACGGTATCAATCCACTTTTGCTGTAATACATATATCTACGCATAAAGTGGAGGAGTACCCTACTTTAATGGAAATGTGATTACGGGAGAATCATTGTTTCACAGTTACTTTCTGCAATCCGATTCATCTATATTATAACACGTGCATTTGTTACAATAACATAAAACATTAATACAATAGAGCGGCCTTTAGGAGATCCTACAAGATCATACATTAAATAATGCTTAAGCCGTTGGGGAGGAAGCTCTAAAACACAAAGGTCCAAATTGTATCTCCAATTGGCCAGCCAACACTATTCAATTCCCTAAAAATATGTTTTAACTCACATTTCGCAATTCGTCTTATCAATTACTTGGGATGGTAAGGATGGTTAATTATTTAGAGAGGTACTTAGCTCTCAAATTTATATTACTTAGCTCGGTAACTATATAAGACCGAGGATTGTAGTGTGAATTTTAGCTTAAGATCAATACGATTGATTTTACTTCTTTATCTTCATTTCACATCTTATGTATTAGAGTGCGTCAAAAAGTGTCAGTAATAAAGTTAAGGGACGTTTTGATATAGATATCTCGTTTTTAAATGTCATATACTAAACATCTATTCTTTTTGCAAATTTGATTAAACATTTTCCCTACAATTTTGGTACTTTAATTTATTTCATTTTATTTCATTAGAAGTCTATTCACGTTAGCTTTCCCTTTTTTCCTCTTATTTTTATGCATCTCTTATTATGATGATTTAAGATTTTCTTATTTTTTTATTAAAATATTTATTTTAGTAAATTAAATAGAATGTAACAAAACTCGTTGTTAGGTACGTTTGGTTATATCGGTACGTTTGATTATAATGGTACATTTAGTTACTTGGTACATTTGAATTTTTGGTCCATTTGGCTTCTTGGTACATTTGAATTTTTGGTACCTTTGAATTTTTGGTACGTTTGTTTTCAAAACACAAGTTTTATTACTTTTTGTCCTAATAATGAGGAATTAATTTAATTATTTAATTTTTTTTATAGAAAGAGTCGTTAACAATGTAAAAGTTTAAATTACTTTAATTAATTATTTTTTTAATAGAAAGAGTCATTAATCAACGGACTATAGACTTTTTGTTAATTCAAAATTATATGATTTATCGTTATTATTTAGCATTATCTACAATAATAAGGATTTATCTTCGATCAACTAAAAATTGTTCCAGAGACTTATCTACCAAAAAACAAGACTATCTAGAGTATTGTGTATGAATCAAACATATTTTTTAACATTCCAAAAAGATGAATATTCATTTTAATATAGTTTATAATTGGTTACGTTTTAATTCGGGATTGGTATGTTTTCGTTTGACTTTGGTACGTCTTCATTTAATGTTGGTACGTTTACATTTAGATTTGAAAAGTGTAAATTTTTAGACTTAAATATAGTTGAAATTATTTAAAATATATAGTAGATATTTAAATATAAATTAATTTCAATTAGTCTGAGTATCTTAATCAAATGTTTCAAAAGCTTAATCAAAAACTCAAAAAGCATAAATGTTTAGTCTACAAAAGTCTAAAATGAGGCATTTAATTCTAATTTTCTCTAAAGTTAACGGTGATGATATGGAAGCCAAATTTTGTAAACTAAATGATGTGGATGGTGATGATTAAATTACTACCTAAGTGTTGATTAAATTTGGTCAATATCAAACTTCAGAATATATCTCTTTGTTGACAGTACTTGCTTTGGCTAACTTTGAAATCATCTTACCTAAATGGGATGACAAAAAATATTTTTTAAAAGAGTAATGCTAGTTAAACAATCGTAATTAACTTAAGAATAATGTTAGGGAGACCATCTAAACAGGTAACATTAACGTTGAACCTTCAGGTAGACAAATGTAATATCAAGAGAAACAATTTAAAGACACAAGCAACAAGAGCATCTCCAATACTCATCTCTATATATGATAGGAGATGCAAGATTTGGTAAATCATTCAAAATACCAAAACGAGTGGGTAACTACAAGAAACGATTTTAACAGGTAAAATAGTCATCACCAACCTTGTGGGTTAATTACACTAACACCCCATGAGGTTTATCAAGTTTTCACAAAATCTCCTCATGTTTGAGACATTATACAAACACCTCATCGTGTTTTAATTCCCCTTCATATAACCCTTTTAGTCAAAATTTTACTTATACATTTACTAATTTACCCCTATTAATTACTTGAAACTAATAAAGAAAACTTTATAATTGTATAAAATAAATTATGTCATTAAACACTTAAAAAAAAAGATAACAAGAAGACCATTGGACGCAAACAAACTAAGAAAAAATTTAATTCATTCTTTGAAAATAATAGTTTATTAATATATAGATGATGATAAAGCAAACAACAATTCAACTTAATTTTAGAGGCGATAAATAATTTTTTTTTTCATCATTAGGGTTCGTAAAGAGGACTTGGGAATTGCCTAATCCCAATGGACCAAAAATTAGGGCAAAATTGAGCAAAAAAAAACCCAGCAAATTGAGTTGCCCTTTAGGGCGGCAGAAGAAAACCATGGACCAGAAGTTGGGTGTCAAAAATTTTTAACGGAGGAAGAAAAAAGAGATGGTCTTCTTCTTTAAAAAAAAATTAATTATTACTTTAAAAATAATATTTTAAGAAATAGACGAAGATCGAATGTATCGTCATCCATTTATATCGCACTATGAGAATTGGATTTGGTTCATTAGGGTTCTTTGTTTGAAAGAAACAAGAAGTTTAGAGTGACTTTAAGAAAGGTTACATGTCACTGTGAATGCTACCGGTTCGATTTGTCCCCTCTTATGAATTAAGTTGCTTCATTGATCTTGTACAATGTGTTTTTTTTTTCACGCCGTCAATGCCAATGTGTCAACCACATAATAGTTGAGGGACTAAAATTTTCTTAATTATTATTGCTTATCTCGATTTTGTTTGTGTAAAATTATAAATATTTTACACATGATCGGAGATGGAGAGATCCGTTTTTTTGTTTGTTCAAAGTTTGAATGGGTGGTGGTGATGGAGAAGGGAAAAGATAGGGTGAGAGGGGAAGAAGAAGATGAATAGATTTTTTTATTAAAATATTATTTTTAAAGTGATAAATAATTTTCTTTTTGTTGTAAGACTATTTGATTGAACGATCTAGAGTTCAGAGAGAGGGGGGGCCGACTATGGTTAGAGATAAGAGAGAGTGATTTAATTGTGAGGTGTGTTTGATTCACCTCATTGTGCCTTTATTTATAGTAGTAAGATATAGCGGTGTCTCCAACGGTAAAGACATAACCGGTTTGAGAACGTGCTCTTTGTGGGTTAGACAAATATCCAGCATTTGCATAACCAACAAGGCGAGAATCAATCCGAGTACCATAGCGGGCGGCAACACTTGGAGATTCGCAGGTATAGAATAAGCCCAAATCCGATGTACCTTTGGGGTAGCGAAAAATGTCTTTAACACAATTCCAGTGCCTGCGTGTAGGCGCATTGTTGTATCTAGCCAATAGGTTCACATCGAAGGAGATGTCGGGTCTAGTGCATTGAGCCAAGTACAATAAAGCCCCAATTGCACTTAGGTAAGGAACTTCGGGTTCCAAAATCTCTTCGTTATCCTCTTTTGGACAGAAGGGATCTCATTTAGCATCTAGAGTTCGAACAACCATGGGTGTACTTGAAGGCTTCGCTTTATCCTTATTAAAACGATATAACACATTTTGGATGTAGTTTGATTAATGTACAAAGATTCCATCCAAACAATGCTCGATCTCCAGGTCGAGATAATATCGAGTTTTCCCAAGATCCTTCATCTCAAATTCCGATTTCAAGTGTGCAGAAATTTCCTTAAGCTCTGCGGGAGTCCTAATGAGGTTCATGTCATTGACATAAACTACAACGATTGCAAATCCGGAATGTGACTTCTTTATGAACACATATAGGCATAGTTCGTTGTTCACATAACCCTGACTTGTCAAATATTCACTCAGACGGTTATACCCCACATCCGTCCGAATTGTTTCAATATGTAGAGTGACCTCCTCAACCTAATTGAGAGAATGTTTCGTGGTCTAAAACTATTTGAGTCAGTCAATGGAAGTCATTTTGGAACTTTCATGTATATTTTCGTATCAAGATCCCATAGAGATAAGCGGTTACCACGTCCATAGGCTGCATATTCAGTTTTTTAGAAACTACCAAACTGATTAGGTAGCAGAACGTTATAATGTCCATTACGGGGGAATACGTCTCCTCGTAATCAATCCCAAGACGCTGAGAAAAACCTTACGCTATGAGATGTGCTTTATATCGCGTTATTTCATTATTCTCATTTCACTTCCTTATTAAAACCCACTTGTAGCCAACGGGCTTCACACGTGGTGGTGTAGGAACGATAGGTCCAAACACTTTACGTTTCGCGAGCGAATCGAGTTAGACCTTGATTGCTTGTTTCCAGTTTGGCCAATCGATTCTATGTCAGCATTCATCGACGGAATGTGGTTCAATATCATCATTAAGCATGATGTTAGTAGCTACTGAGTACGCGAATGCATCATCGACTATCATCTCACTCCTTTTTCGGGGTTATGAATCCTTTGAACCAAGGGGTCTGCCATGCTTTAGGGTCGGAACAGATGATTGGCTAGCCGCCAATGTACCTTGCCGCATGGAGGGTGCGGCCTCCCCACCTTTAGGGATGATCCGGCCTTCCCATGCGGGTTGTTGACGTACATGGGGTACATTTATCATTGCAGGTGTGTTTGCAGCGGGTATATGTGATTTTATCACCTTTGCTAGATCATTAAAAGCATCTGGCATGCTTTGAGCAATGCTCTAAAGATCTATAATTTGTCGCACCTCAGTTTCAGACTGGGCAGTGCGAGGATTTAAATGAGACATAGTAGGAGCATACCATGACAATTCACAGCGTTTTACGAGAACGTTAGTACGCTTATCTCCCCCTAACGACGGGAAGATTGTCTCATCAAAGTGACAATCCGCAAAATGTGGGGTAAATAAATCTCCTGTCAAGGGTTCTAAGTATTGAATAATTGATGGCGAATCATAACCGACATAGATTCCCATTTTTCTCTGAGGACCCATTTTGGTACGTAGTGGCGGACCTATTGACACATAAATGGCGCACCCAAACACCTGTAATTGTGAGACTTCATGCTCGTATCCAGTGAACAACTGTAACTGTGAATGTGGTTGGGTAGCAGTGGGCCTCAGGCGGACCAACATAGCTGCGTGCAATATTGCATAACCATATGCAGATACCGGCAGTTTGGTTCTCATAGCCAAAGTCCGAGCTATCAATTGAATGAGCTTTATTAAAGCTTCTGCCAGGCCGTTTTGGGTGTGAACATAGGGTACAGGATGTTCCACTTCAATCCTTACTGACATGCAATAATCGTCAAAAGTTTATGACGTAAACTCTCCAGCGTTATCCAGTCGAATCGACTTAATTGGATAATCAGGGTGGTGAGCCTTTAGCTTAATGATTTAAGGTAGGAGTTTAGCAAACGTGGCATTGTGTGTGGACAAGAAGAAAACATGTGACCATCTTGTCGATGCATCAACCAACACCATAAAGTATCTAAATGGTCCGCAGGTTGGTTGGATAGGTCCACAAATGTCCCATTGAATCCTCTGAAGAAATTTAGAGGGGTTGTGAATAATCTTTGTATTGGAGGGTTGAGTATTCAACTTCCCTAAAGAACATGTTTTGCATGGCGGCAACATAGGGATGTAACTTATGCCCGTGTGAAGATTTGAGGATACAGCGCATCATGTCACTTCTAGGATGTCCCAAACGGTCATGCCAAAGCAACAAAGTGTCCTGAAACTTAGGCATAAGGTCGACGTGGGCTTCTATGCCGTGAATGGTTGTGATGTACAACCCATTCGGCAGACGTTCTAACTTCTTGTGAATATGTTTCTGGCCATATTCGTATGAAATGATACAAAGAAATTTAGAACCATGTTCTTCAGTGGTTTCAATATGATATTGATTATCTTGAATATCTCTAAAACTCAGCAACGTTCTTTCAGAACGTGGAGAATAAAGTGACTCCTTAATGGTCAGAATTGTACCATTGGACAACATGATATGTTCATTTTTGTATCTTTCAATCAAGTTGGATGGGTTTAAGAGTGTTGTTAAATGAGCTTTCCTGGGTATTAAGTTAGTAAAATAATGTAGTTCACGCAAGATGGTGTGCGTGGTCGCACTATCTGCCAGACAACTAACTTCCCCACTAGACATTCCTAGAAATAAATTGATTGAATTGGTCACATGTATACATATAAGTTCATTCATTCAATTAAGCAATTCGAGAAAATAATATCCATTCAAATAACAATCCCTAATTCAAAACAAACCAAAACCAAACAAATTATTCCAAATACTTAGAAAAATTGTTCAAAATTAAACCATAAACCTAGCAAAATAGAGGGTAGGGCTGGCCACTCCTAGTGGGTTCGGCCACTATGGGTGAACACCCTAAAAACATGTCTAATTTATTCATCCATAGGCGCTGACTCCTCCTGAAAATCCGATATCTTCATTGATGTAGTTGCATCTTCTGGATGATCCACATGTGCAAAGTTAGACTCACGACGAGAATGATACTTGGAAATAGCCTTAAGGGAAGCTCAGCATACGCATGACCAATGATCATTTGATTCACAACGATAACATATGTCCAGTTCAGTAAAAGTGGGCTGAACGGGAGCTTTGCCCTTGTTCTTGAAGTTTGGAGCCTTAAGGGCGAGTGGTGGACGCTGCTGGGTCACATTTCTTCCCTTAGGTGTGGCACTATGTCGACCTTGGGCCCGTGGTTGGGCTTGCCACCCATTTCCATGACAACGACAATTCTTTCGTCGTTTATGGCTGCTAGAATTGGTCGCATGCGCTTCAGGCACGACGTTTGAGTCAGTGGGTCGAGCTTGATGATTATTCATCAAAAGCTGGTTCTGCTTTTTAGCGAGAAGTAAAACAAATATCAAATTCGAAAACTTGGTGAATTTATGTGCCCTATATTATTGCTGCAGGACAATATTGGTGGCATGGAAGGTCGAATAAGTCTTCTTTAGAAGATTTGATTCGGTTAGTTCCACTTTGTAGAATTTCAATAAAAGAACGAATTCTACAAACTTCAGAGTTGTATTCATTCACGGACTTAAAGTCCTAGAAGCGAAGATGCTACCAGTCGTGTCTTGCTTCAGGCAAGTATATGTCTTTCTGGTGATCGAAACGGTCGGCCAGAGCAAGCCAGATGGTGCGTGGGTCCTCCTCAGCGAGATACTCAGTTTGCAGTGCATCATGGATGTGTCTTTGAATGAAGATTATTGCAGTAGCCTTCTGAGCTTCGTCAATAGGTTTGTCACGATAGGTGTCTCGATAGTGGCTCTAATACCCTTTGTAGTGAGATGAAGCTTCACGTCTTGAACCCACTTCAGATAGTTTATTCCAGAGACTTCTAAAGTGGAGAAATCGAGCTTGTTTAAGTTCGACATGTCCCTAAAATAAAGGGAAAAACGTGAATAGTCATATGGTAAGCCATATACATATATCGTAGAACATACAGGTTCTATAGACATGTATTGGTTTAATTTATGCATGAAAACTACAGGTTTCATGTGGTATGTTTTGAATGAAAACTTCGGGTTTCAAAGGCACTAAATTTGAAACTACATGTTCAATTTAGTTTTATAAACAATTAGTTCATAATGAGAGGTTCCTGCAAGAAACACATAATGCAAGTTTGTGACGGTTCAAAGTATAAAACTAAATTATTGAATCGTTAATGTCCAAAAGTGATCTTAAGGTTAATAATTTTGGATTCATTATCAAATTAATGGACTGCAAGTCACTTTTAATTAATTCAATAAATCGAGCCATATGAGGTCGATTGTAGAAGCAAAATAATATTATAGGTCAAAAATAGAGCCCAAAAAATATTTGGGCTTGGTGACGTGGGTTAAGAGCACAAGTTAGGTGCCTTAAGTAGAAAAGGCAGGGCCTAAAAAGAGCCTCGGGAGTGACTGCAGATCATGGGGGTGATGTGAAACCCTAGCCACAACTGGGTTTCAGTTTGGACTGTGGGGATGGCACGAGAGCAAGCCTAAAAGCTTGCGGGTTGCAAGGGACACCCTAACCGCATTGGGTTGGCGTTATGCATGGCAAGCAGTGGGTCGTGACAAGGGGCCCAGCAAGCTAGGCTTGCTGGCAGTGGACCGAAGGCCAGGGCTGCTGCACAAGCCCATCAACCATAAGGATTGCAGCATGCATGTCAGGGAAGGAAAGCTCAACCAACTGGGTTGGTTAGATGGCTACAGGCCAAGGTCAGCGTGCATGGGCTCAAGGTTTCAGGCCCTACCGACGTGAAATCTAGGTTGTGGCTTGGTTGCTGTGTCCATAGTGATGGTGCGGTGGTGTGCCACACCATATCCCATTCCCCTTTCTTTTTTTTAAAAAAAATCCCCTAGGGTTTAGGAAACCCAAATTTGCTTCTAATTTATTTTATACAATTTGACTCACTAATTCCACATAACAATTTAATTGTGTGATGCATGAAACAAATATATATATATATATAT
>JADOBS010302365.1:0-13952 GCA_015708375.1 Cydonia oblonga | reverse complement strand
CCAGTCACTCTCCCTAAGAGAAGACATAGCATGTACTGATCTTAACGGACTGTCAATGCCCAATTGGCAATCCTATGATCAGGAACGTTTAGGATATGTATACGAAGAGAATGGTCTCATGTATCTAGCTTCTTTAGATCACATTCTCCTAATTGCATATTCCTTGGACTTATTGTTTAAGCATATAACATTTATATGAGACAGCTTAAAACAATAATCTTTGCCCTTTATATTAAACTAGATTAGTTTAATATGTTAAATGTCTGTAAAGTATCATCATATGATTGGTTTTAGGGCACATTTCCAACAGTTGGTTCATATTTGTCGGGTGGTCAACTATTGATACATATATTGGTTTCACTCTCATAGCAATAAATGCCCAACTATACTCCCCGTCGATGGCTAATCTAACAAAATCTGTCGTATGACCAAAAAAAAAAAACTCCAAAAGATATTGCATGTCTCTATCGTCTCGAATCATCATATATTTGTTTGCATGTTACCCTATTGGAATTGAGTGCGCGAGATTTACCATATCAATACCACTAGATGCAATATTTGAAACAATCTCGACAAACTCCCTGAATTTTATGGATTTAGACACCACAACTCCTTTCTCTTCACTGCCTACATACACCTTTACATTATCGGATGTAACCCACCTCACATTGTGACAAATCATTACAGGTACTTCCCCCATGTTATGTTGCACAAACATTCATGCTTGTCATATTAAGTTACAATCATACACACCATATAAACCATGCACACTATTTGCAAATAATGGAAAATTTTCCCAAATTTCTACAATTGAACTCTTGAAACACAAATTGGAACATACCTAGTATTCTGGCACGTCAAAAATCAAGTTTTCCTAAACCAACATTTTGTTGCACAAAATCAGTGAAACTTTGGAACAATGTAAAGTGTCAAGTTTGTGACCTTCGCAAGGTTGCTTCAGTCATCTAGTGAGGATAATTTGTAAAGAGATGGAGATAGGAAAGCAAACACAAGATATGTGGTTCTCCCTAAGTTAGGCTATGTCCACGAGGTAGAGGAGTTCTCATTAATAGTGAAGAGTTTACACAATACATAGGTTCAAGCATAAACATCATTAGTGAGTTCTAATGACGAGTTTAAGTACAATAATGGCATTAGTCCCTCATTGTAGGAAGAAAAGTCTCCTTTTATTGTTAAGGAGAGTCTTCAGCTTTCGTCTACGGTCGATGTGGGATTCTATGAGCTTTATTCTGATGCTGACACATGTCGTGTTGTGATTGGTTTCTTGATTGGAAAGGAACTCATGTGCTTCAGTAGGGGTGCCTTAGCATGAACCTTTAAGTGAGTCCTTGAAGGTATGGAGTTGATCGGTACTCGGTAGTTCTGAGATTGATGAAGTATGGTACAAACACAACCCATAACCCCTAACATGAAACATAAATCCTAGTTAAACTTCTAAATATTAATTAATGAATCATTAATATAGGAAATTGGAATTAAACACCCTACCTAAGTAGCCTCCAAAACTGAGTAGATGCTTGGGGTGCCGAAATAAGTCTGCCGAAGCTTTAGTCGTCGAAAAAAAGGAAATTTTTGGAAAAAAGCGGAAATTTTTCAAAGAAGCCTGAAAATATGGTACAAAAGTGTTATCTTCAAGGATACCTTGACCTGAGCTCATCCCAAAAACCCCGACCTCACTTTTTAGAGCTCTCTCTCGACATCCCTGTGTTCGAAATCAGAGCCCCCTCAACCCAAAAACCCCCACCTCTCTTCTGAGCTCTCTCGACTTCCCTTTTTTCGAAACCTCTCTTCTGGGCACTCTCTTGGATTTCCTTTCTTTCGAAATCAGAACTCAGAGATCTAAGCTTAACCCAAAAACCCAGAGCTCACGGCTTTCTCCTAACATCCCTCTCTCTCAACCCAAAAACTCAGAGCTCACAATTATGACGCCATCAACTGTAAGTTTTTACAATTTATATGTGTGTATTTTTGTCATTTTGCTTTTGTGCATGATGAGTATGAAGTGTGCATGACCAGTTTGCTTTATTTTGATCCCAAAAACAAGAAAATGGCCATTCCCGTCAATTTCCCTTTAAATTATTTAATTAAAAAACAAAAATATTTTCTCTATTTTTACTAAAGAGAGAAGAAAAATAATAAGAGGAAATGGGAAAGCAGGTTCCCTCCCCTGTCTCTGGTCACTTGTGTTCTTTCCATGTTTCAACCGGGAAGGGATCATTTCCGGGTTTCTTGTCCTAATCATTTTCATCAAACAATCTGGGTTCTTGAAATTTGATCTAACGACTAAAGTTATTATAACTTTTAAACTGAGCCCGTATTTTTAACAATTGGATCAAATTGTAATGATCCAGATTATTTGACGAGTAGGATTAAGTGGAAGGGATCCGGATTCGTTTCAGTCAAATTGTATAACAAAAGAATTTTAAAGGACAGCAGCTGCTCTCGCTCTCTCTCTCCCCTCCAATTCCTCTTCCTAAATCCTAACCAATTTTCGCATGGGAAAAAGGCTTCTTGCTTTTGTCAGCTAAACTCTTTTCTTGCTCTCCTTTCATCTTTGCCTTGGGCCGCCCACCGCTGATACTTTTCTTAGGCGTCAACTATCTCTTTCGGTTTTCTTGTGCCATCTCTGTCTAATCTGATTTGAGTTCGATTCGTTTCTGGAAAAAGATTGCAACGAATTCATCAATTTCTTGATCATTTGTGAACTGAGCCTGTTTCGTTTTTCTAATTTACTGCTTATAATTAACAATTAGGTTCTGGTCATACTCTAGGGTGTTTTTAAGTTCTAATTTGGGGCGGTGCCTCTAAGTTCTGATTTTGTTTCCGGTATTAGATAATTGATTGGGTTACTGGCTGTGTGTATTGGTTCGGATTGTTGTTATACACTCCTGAGGCATGGCTGGAATCGTTGTGTCGAAGTATGATCATAGCCCTGTGCAGAAGGCCATAGTCACGAGGGATCCGCGGCTTTGTGACCCTGCTGATGCCATTGCTGCCGTCATTGACCGGCGAGATGTCCGAAACCGTGAAACCCCTCTTCACTTGGCTGTAAAACTTTGTGACCAGACAGCGACCGAAATGCTTATGGTTGCCGGTGCGGATTAGAGCTTGCAGAAGGAACATGGATGGAACAATGCGGAGGATGAGGGTTTTCTACATGGAAATTACATTCCACTTTGAGAGTTCTGTTATACCTTTCATTTCTAGGATCGGCCCATCAGATACTTACAAGATCTGGAAAAGGGGTGCAAATTTGAGAGCAGATATGGCATTGGCTGGTTTTGATGGTTTGTGAATTCAGCGTTCTGATCAGACAGAGTGTTCTTTTCCTCGGTGATGGGTCTGAGGATGGTATGGTGCCTTCCGGGTCACTTTGCATGATCTCGCACAAGGATAAGGAGGTGATGAATGCTTTGGATGGTGCTGGTTCTCAAGCAACTGAAGAAGAGGTTCGGCAAGAGGTGGTTGCAATGTCTCAGACTAACATATTCAGGCCTGGGATTGATGTGACTCAGGCAGTATTTTTACCTCAAATGACCTGGAGGCGGCAGGAGAAAACAGAAATGGAAGGCCAAGGTATATGATATGCATAATGTGATTGTGAGTATCAAATCTAGAAGGGTCCCCGGGGGCTATGACTGATGACGAGCTCTTCTCATCCTGCAATGAAAAAGAAACAGAAAGTGAGCAGTTTAATGATATTCTGACAGAGGATGAGAGGAGGCAACCTGAAAATGCACTTAAATTGGATTCGTCAGAATTGTCGAACGAAAATGGTGATGGGATTATTGAGGATCGTCATTATGATCACAGGGAGATTCCTATTGAAGATGTTAGCAGTGGTAGAGAAATGGAGAGAATAAGCAGGAAAAGAAAGGATGGTTTGGTAGATGGAGGAAACGGGGTACTAAAAATGAAGGGCAGAAAAAGATTGTGCCGCCTAGAAGTTTTCTGTGTGTAGATGAGAAGGTGAGTGATGTGCTAGGGGATTCTCTTTCAAGAAATCAAAGCAGACCTGGAAGAAGTAATGTGGACATTATTGTGAAGGGTGATGATCACTGGAGAGGAAGGGATATGAATGCATCTTCTTCCACAAGTTCTGATAACAGGAATCATCACAAGGGTGCTAGCAAGGAGAATGAGTATAAGAAAGGATTAAGGCCAATACTCTGGCTTTCCCCAAACTCTCCATTACAAACATAGGAACTGTTGCTGTTACTTGACATTTTAGCAGACAAGGTTAAGGCAATTTGACGTTTGAGGGAGCTGCTTACAACCAAACTTCCAATGGGTACATTTCCAGTCAAGGTATGCCACCTTCCCATTATCATTTTGTTACCCTGTCTGGTTTATGGTTTCCTAGATGCACCTTTGTTATCTTTTCCTTTTTATCAAACTCGTTCAAAGAACATTTTGTTACTTTCTTTTTTTACCATGCCTGGTTCTGTTGACTGCTTAACTATTTTAGGGCTTTCGTTTGAGCCTGAGGCACCATAGAAACGCGGTCATGTTTTAACCCACTTGGTTAGCCTAACCGAGGAGCACGAAATGGGGACTCACATTGTAGTTATTGCATAATATGAGATGTGCATGTTGGAAACTTTAGTTAACATATCTATATTTTTTCATAGACATTTGAACCTTATTGTCTGATTATCACCTGACATTTGGCACATGATTCATGAACCTAGGAGGTGATTTTGGTACTCATGTTTATTCAAGTCCTCAATTGATGCTTTTATGAACTCAGTGGCTTTGCTGCATTCGTCATAATTAATTTCTTTTAGGTCTGAATTTGGTCTACAATTGAGCAATAGAATGATAGACTGTGTTTAGTTGTTAAAGAATGATACTGCAAGTGTCTTCCCTATAATTTCATATCCGAGCAATCAGAAAAATCAGCTTATTGGAGCTTAATTATTAAAGTGCCAATAACACACTAAATTGACTTGTCAGTGCCTAAAAACTTGTATCAGCAGGATATTGTTCAGTAAATGCAGACGTTGTTTTCCATAGGCATGACTGTTTTACTCAAAAATGTAATTATTAATTGATAGTACTATATAGAGTCCTGGAAGGCTGTAACCATATATTCGTGAGAAGAATAAATTAACCAACCAAGTCCTATGAGGCTATCAAATCTTATCCTTGCAAAAATTCTCTTTTGATATTTTTTGAATACTCTCAACATGTACTTAGTCTTATACTTGAAATGTTAAATCACCACAATGTCTCCTGGAAAATTACCACATCTGAAATTGAAAATTCTAGAAGGGTACAACATGCATTATGACTAATGCTGGAAACAAGGATCCCTATTTTTATAGATTATTATGAGTTATAATGAGATCACTTATACATCATGAGCACGCTGAATATTTGTACTCGATGATTTAAGGTTTGATAGTTTATGCCTTTAAGGCAAACCTTATTACCACTCTGTTGCAGCTTCTTGTACTCAATAATATGAGTGCATAAAAATCATGAACTATTCATTTTGCAGCGCAAAAAGGCCAAATAAGTGCTAGCAGAAGTACCTCATTTTTGTAGTATTAAGTTATATGAAGTTGTTGAGTTCATGATAGGATTTTTACCACCTGCAAAAGTAGGAATAAAAACGCTTAAAAATACTTGCAAGAGAACAAGTTAGTTGTAGTATCAAAGTCTCAAGCAAGGTCGTTTCCATAGGGATTGATTGAATAATTTGTATTTAAACTAATTCTTAATTAATTAGATGAAACAAGGTTTTGGAAAATGTTGATTTTGAGACAAAAAAATAATAAAAACGAATTTAATAAAAAAAATTAAATACAAACAATTAAAGAAACCAATTTGAAAGGGAACAATCTTTGAAAATAATGATAAAAGCAGGGTTCCGCCGTCACCTTAGCAATCCTATCTAGTTTTACCAATTACTTATGAATTACACATGCAACTTTGAAGGTTAGGTTTTTCTGATGCATATTCTACTCGTGGCATTCAAGCTAGAACGTATATCAAACATGCAATCTGAATGTGGCATTCAGATCAAATATAAACATGCATGACTTATTATGCTTTGTGAAAACCCTTTGAAAAACCATGCAACCCTTAAGACGTGGTAGCATGCAACCCCTTTGGAAACCCTTTGAATTACACATGCAACCTCTAGGGGAAATTACAACTATCAATCACAAGAAGCAATACTCAATCCTCCAGTAGCATTCCAATCGAATTGCATCCGATTACTTATCTAAACATCCTAATGGTCGTGAATCATTAAGACACAAAGACAATTTAAACACAATGATTAATAATTCAAAGTATGCATGCATAATATCATAAACAATTAAATAAAGACTACATATTCATGCTAAGACTCAAGGCGTCGCCGGTTGCCCTAGGAAACGAAATTTAGTTACGAACAACCATAAACAAGAGGAATTTTTATTGAAATAGAAAAAGGATAGAAAACACATTGAAATAGAAATTGTCAAAACCTAGCTAAGTTCTCCAAATTGATGCGTTCCTTTCCTCTCCAGTAATGAGTTCCCCTAATGGCTAAATCGCCTTATTTATACTACTAAAAAATAAAACCCTACCTAGGAAAGGTCTAAGGATAAAACTAGTAAACAAAATGAAATAATAAACTAGCAAATAAAAGGTTTCCTATTTTAACTGAAATGTGGACTTCTCAGAAAATCAGACTTTTGACCGACCAAATCAACTCCAATTTGATCCCAAAAGATCTCTTTTGAAAGTTTAAGTGTCCCCAACAAATCCTCAGAAGGAATCTTCCTCAAAATATGCCATCTTGACCTCCAAAATACCCAAAACGTCCAGATATATCAATCTGGAAAAGCTGCGCGCTGGGCCTTCTTTTCTTCGCCACGGTCAAACGGCTTGGTGGAAAAATCTGAAACTTTGATACAATCATTTTGAAAGACTCACGAACATCCTCCAATTGTAATCACTTCAAAATTCATCCATTTGATCACTTTTTACTCAAGAGGAAGTCGAATGTCCTACATTGAAAATACATAATAAATTATCAAAGTTCTACCAAAATAACTAATAAATTAATACTAAGATTAGGGTAAAATATATAGTATATTATTGACTCATCAGTTTTTTTTATTTTTTTATTTTTTTTTAATTTTATTTAACCAGAGGATAAGAGAACTCATCAGTTCACAGTGTGTTTTCTTCTCATTTCTAGTTATGAACAGTTCTAATATAGAAGGCTCCATATGATTTTAGTGAGAAACATATTATTTCTCAAGTTGTTGGATGAAACTCAAATAATTAATAGGAAAAATGCTGTTAACACTTAACATACATACTGTCATGTGAGAACCTTGAGTATTTTGGTAGAAAGAAGAAGCAGGTAGTGCTAGGAAGGTGTGCCAGCATGGCTATTTTTTGGGTGTTGTGGGGAGAGAGGAATAAGAGGATTTTTGAGAATGTTGTGGGTGAGGAGGTGGAGTGCTTATGGGAAATGGTGCGATTTTGGGCTTTTGTGGGCATCAGTGGCTTCGGAAATTATAGAATTCTCATTTTCTTTTTCTATTATTTGGTCTAATTGGGAGGCCTCTGTACTGTAGTTTTGTGTTTTATCTTAGAAGTGGACATTTTGTTCACCTATGTTGTTCTATTTTATTTAATTAAAAGTTTTCTTCTATTAACTGATGGATGTTCATCCAACAACTTTGAGCATGGTATGGATGTCACATCCCGGTCCGGGGTGGACCACTTCCCGGGCCCGCTCCATTACCGTAGCACGATATTGTCCGCTTTGGGCTTACCATTCCCTCACGGTTTTGTTTCTGGGAACTCACGAGCAACTTCCCAGTGGGTCACCCATCCTGGGAATGCTCTCGTGCGCTACTCGTTTAACTTCGGAGTTCCGACGGAACCCGAAGCCAGTGAGCTCCCAAAAGGCCTCGTGCTAGGTAGGGATGGAAATATATATTTAAGGATCACTCCCCTGGACGATGTGGGATGTCACAATGGATCTTATTGAACTTGTACGTGAAAAATTCATGTATCCATACGTAGAGTAGTAAGCTTCGTTGTGTAATTATTGCTTTTGATAAGCGATTGCAAACCACTTTATCTGATTGTAGTTTTGTGTGTGAAGGAAGATATATTTTTATTTATATGCTTTGTTTTGTAGGAAGAAAGATATTTACTGCAGTTTTTTCAAGCATATGGCAAAATGATAGGAGCCTCTTGGCCAATCGCCGCCTGCTTTGTTTCATAAACCTGTATTCAACTCTGCGCTCACCTTTATTGTTGGACGATAATTTAGAAATTTTGTTGCACAACTTTTTAATCTTATGCTCTTATCTTTAAGTATTTAATCAATCCATTTTTTGAGCATTCTTTGTGTGTTTACATCTAGGTTGCGATCCCAGTGGTTCATACTATCAGAGTAATTGTCACCTTCACAAAGCTTGAAGAATTAGTACCAATGGATGAGTTTGCAACACCACCATCAAGCCCCCTGGAAGGGAGAGCCCAGGTTCGATGCAATCGTCAAGTTCATCTTGGTTTTAATGGATAAAAGCTCCTTACCAGCGCTTTAGCTTGTCAGCTACTGATTCTTTCCGTAAGATAGAAAGTATTCAAGATCCGTTTGCAATTCCGTCAGAATATACATGGGTTTCTGTGGAAGCAAAAAAAAAAAATAGAAAATGCAGGAGAAGAACAAATCAAAAAAAAGGGAAAAGTCAGAGTCACCAAAAATGAGGTCAGTGAGGGTGGAAACCAAAAACCAAATGTAAAGAGGATTGATTTAGCTCACCTAAAGGAACTCAGCAGATACCAAATAGAGAGAAATAGTATTTCATTATTCCGCAATTTCGCCATACTGTAAGGAGAAAAAAAGACTGATGTTAGAGAAGGCTTTGGGTTGGTATACAAGTGAATTGTCGTCGTCATTAAGTGAAAAGTTGAACTGGTATTATTGTGGGGGTGGGAACAAAATTTAGGAAAAATATTGTGATTCTTGCTACGTATGGTTTGATCACCTTAATTCATTTGATTTGCATATGAGGGGGTTATTAATTCAGAACATACTCAACAGTCAATAGTGGCTACTTTTTACTCCGAAAATTTGGAATGGAGGCAGAACCTTGTAATAATTCATTTGATTTGGTTTCTAATCAGTTCTTCTCTTTTTTTTTTCTTTTTTTTTCTTTCTTTTTTCCTTTCAATTTTTACCCTTTGCTTATATTTCTTCTCAAGAGATCCATGTCAGAAAGAGAACGAGTAGCAATTTGGGATGACAAGGACTTTGATTTCTAGTGTAACCATTTAACCGGGAGTGAGGATCCTCGCCGGATCCTTCAATCACATCCGTCTATCGTACATTGTACGGTTAGTTTTTGTTAGGTACTGTTTATATTCAATTTTAAATAAAAAAAATTACAATGATTTATGACCGCACGATATACAATGACCGGATGTGATTGGAGAATCCGGCGAGGATCCTCTTGGATTAAACCGGAACCTAGTTATACAAAGTGCTTTCATTGGTAAACCATGTTTTTATTGAAAATCCAAAATACTTTTCTAAAGACGCTTCTACGATCTAGAGGCGCTTAATGTGGTTAGAAACATTTTTAGTTCTAAAATGTACTAAGTTTTTAACCATCAATATCATATAATGGAGTGGGAGGATGAGGAGGACTTGGGAGAGAGAGAAAAGAAGCTTCATTTGCTTTCACCACAACTGAAATTATTACCACAAGTTTCCTCATAATTTTTGTCTTTTACTAAGAGCGAGACAACAAACAATGTCCCTTCAAATTCCTTCAATCATTTTTTCAATTTAAAGCCCCATTGTTCATCAACCAATTCATTCTAATCCAGTCTAGTATTTTGAATGCTATTGTGAATCCCTGTCACCAATATCGACAAGTGTTTTCTCACTCTCATTCTCTCCATTTGAAGTTCTCTTTTTCCCTAACCATTCAACTCAATAAATCAAAGGAGAAACAATAAATATAACAAGAAGATGTGACCTGTGGAGCAAAAAATAATCCAAAAAATTATAGAGGTCACACGTGGACTTTTAGGTGAAAATGACAAAATTACCCTCAAGGCACACCGGGATTCCCACACGCATGCAATGGACAATAATAGCTCAATCAAGAAAGAGTCAAAGGTGATCAATATGGTATTTATTCACACCCCTCTCATCACTCCTCATCAATCTCTTATTGATTTTATTCAAAAGGTAACTCCCAAAACTTCATATTCAATTTATGAATAATTTCCATGTTAATTGCAAGATATTATTTCACATAATATCTTGCAATTATTCTCCACTTACCACCATATATGGCTGGCTATTCCTCCACCAATAGGGTTGGCCACCCTCCTATAAATACCCCTATTATCCCACTAAAATGGCAAGCCATTTTGCTATCCACAAACTCCAAAATACATTCTTTTCAGAATTCTAATTTTGGCATCGGAGATTCTTCGGCCAATGTCCCCTCCCCCCATTCATCATGGGAGCGTGAGGATTTTGGCCTTAATCTTAGGTGTTATTATTTTGTAGGTGCATTTTCATCAAAGGAGAAGATGGCAGAAATTTGCATCCACAAATTGGTGCTTTCATTGAGAGCTTCATTCGCACGCCCGAATTGGTGCTTTCATGACAATTATTCCCAAATTATTCACAAATTGGTGCTTTCACGGTTGGGGCCACACTCCGATAATCAACATGGACAACCTTCTGGGCGAAGTGTTCATTCGTGGCTAGGTTCACAAGGAGCATCCCCCACCCTACATTGGAGTAGGCAGCACGACAGACGGAGAGAAGCACTCACTCAATCTGGCTTAAGTTTAACCGATAGCCTCTGAGTAATATGCTTGCCCACCAGGAACATACCACATACACCGCAACCGCGGCATAGACAAGCTGAGCACATGAAAGAGCAGCCTAGATCAGCAGGTCACAACCGGGGGCAACCGAAAGCTCCTAACTGAACAATTGCATGATTTCCAACGTAACGAAGTCATAACGAGGCATTACGACGAGGCATGGCCAACATAAGCAGGTCACCTTTCTTGGATGAGATCGAGCAGGCATAGCCTCCACGCAAGTTCAACATGTCACATTTCACATCTTTCAAAGGAGATGGAAACCTGGAGATGCACCTAATGCACTACTGCAGCGCAATGATCCTTTATCAGAATAATGACACTCTCATGTGCAAGATATTTGCAACCACTTTACAAGGTGAGGCGCAAGATTAGCTCTACACCCTGCCGCCACAATCCATCCAGAGTTTCGATGAGCTTTCTTTGGTTTTCACCAAAGAGTATTCACCATATCGCTCGATCAAGAAGAAGTCCGACCACTTGTTCAACATCAAGAAGAACCCAAAGGAGTCGCTCTGCGACTATGTGAAGAGGTTAAAAGCAGAGAACGTGAAGATAGTCGGATGCAAAAACTTGATAGCGAGTGCAGCCTTCCAAAAAGGAATGCCAACAGACTACCCGCTATTCGGAAAATTGATCATAGGATAAGATCTAACTCTGGTAGACTTATTCGGTTTGGCAGAAAAGCATGCACTTTGGGATGAGGCTAAGTGAGCAGACAAGGAATCGAACAGCCTTGAAAAGAATCGACAGTAGCTCAAAAGAAAGAGATCGGGAAGCAGTACAACACCAAAAATAAGCAGGAGGCCAAGCGTCGGGATCGATCATCTACTAAAGGAGGCCCGACACCCAAGAACTATTTGAAGTTCTCGATCTCGATCCACCATATCCTCTGTGACATCAAGAGCAAACCATGGTTCAAGTTGCCGAAGCAATAAAAATGAGATATCTTCAAGTTGGAGCACACCAAGTACTACACATTTATCGAGGTCTCGGTCACATAACCGACAAATGCTACACTTGGAGGAACTACCTAGAGAAGCTGGTAAAAGAGGGCAAGGTTGACAAATACTTGGATAAGCCAACTGCACAGCCTAGAAAGAACGTAGACGCCGACGAAGATCCATTGACCAAGACAATTCGGATCACTGGTATTTTTCATCGATCAGCACTTGGGGGCAACTAACAACTTCAAGAAGAGGAATATCCAACTGGTTCTATTAGTCTCACAGGTCCAGGCAGTCGACACTTAACCTAGACCTATTATTGGCTTCACCGAGCAGGATTTTGAAGGTGTCGACTTCCCACATGACCACGCACTAGTGATATCTGCCCAACTAGCCCATGCTATAGCCGACATAATGATGGTTGATAACGGAAGTGTGGTCAACCTACTTCAGCTCTTAGTAATTCAGAAGAAGGGCCTGGAAAACACAATCATATGCCGAGCAGAGGTACTCACCGGATTCATTAGACACAATTCAACTGCCATTGGCAACATTACACTTGACATGAGAACACCACCAGTTGTCTCAATGAAAATGTTCACGATAATAAGCGACCTGTCTCCCTATAGTGCGATTCTAGGACGACCTTAGTTGATAAAGCTGGATGCCGTAACTTCTGTCAAGTATGAAAAAATCTGATTCTGCATCCCAGGAGGAGGAGTCAGAGAAATCAAGTCTGATTAGGCCATATCTTGACGATACACTGTGCAAGTACTGAAGGAGTCAAAGAAGAAGACCTTTACCCCTGTAGAGGCTACCAAAGTTTAAAAGGACAACGAAGTTACCAAACAGCAATTACAGCAAACAGATCAAGAAGATGGTGTCTAAATCAACGCACCAGCAAATGAGACGGGATGGAAACCCGAAGAAGACACTAGGCACATCATTCTTGATCCCTAGTAGCTAGAGAAGACGACTAGAATCGGCTCACTTATGAGCCCAAAGAAAAAAATAGGAGTTCATGGTTTTCCATTGGGAAAATCATGACATCTTCGCATGGTCACCTTCTGAGATGCCCGACATCGAACCGAAGATGGCTTGCCACAAACTGGTGATCCAAAAGAGTGGTGATCATTAAAGCGAAATCGACAAGTACTGGATGCCGGATTCATAGAAGAGGGTGCAGCGAGACAAATGGGATGATAAGAACAAAAAAGCTTCCAAGACCTGAAGAAGTATCTCACATCACCTCCCTTATTATCTAAGCTGGAAGCAGCATATGACTTAGCCCTGGTTTGGTACTGAGGTGATTCTGGAAAAAGTGGCTATAAAAAAAAGTTTGGTAAACATTCAGCTTTAGTTTTTTTTCACAGTTTTGGATGAAAAAAAGCCAAAAACACAAAGCTGCAAAACCCAGCTTTGAAAAACCAGCTTTTTCACATTTATTTTACATAAAAGTTTATCAAACACTATAATACTGTTTTTTTTTCAAAAGCACTTTTACAAAAAAGTTTACCAAACACTCTGCTGCTTTATTCACAGCTGCTTATTCTCACAGCACAGCAGAAGCAGTTTTTTTTCAAAGCACAGCAATACCAAACCAGCCCTTATACATTTACTTGGCATTCTCAGAAGTAGCAGTGAGCTCTACCCTTAGATGAGAAGAGCTAAGGGCCCAACTGCCGGTATTCTACACTTCTAAAGCTTTTCTTGATACGAAAACCAGATATTCGAAGATTGAGAAATTGATTTTGGCGCTAATTGTTGCGGTTCAAAAGCTTAGACCATATTTTCAAGCTCACACAGTCATCATCATGACTCAATATCCTCTACAATCAATCCTACATGGTCAAGATGCTTCTCAACAAGTAATGAAATGGGCGTTGGAGCTTCGCTAATACGACTTAGTTTATCAACCTCACCTGATGGTGACTTCTGGCATTTGCACGTTGATGCACATCCAACTTTAAGGGCTTGGAAGCAAGTGTAGTCCTAGTCACCCCAGACAATTTGATGCTCGAGCAGGCGATCACTCTAGGCTTCAAGGCATCTAATAATGAAGCACAGTATGAAGCCCTACGAGCAGGCCTTCGAATGGCAAAATTCTTT
>JADOBS010302364.1:0-13949 GCA_015708375.1 Cydonia oblonga | reverse complement strand
TTTGTCCCTACTTAGGTTTTTACCATAGCCTTAGGGTTTTTTTTTTTTTTTTTGTGGCACTTAGTTCTTTATGCAAGTTCCTACCTTATATAGACTAGCGTGTTCCAAGAATCAGTGCTGACGAGTCGACTTCCTCAACTACTACATGATGCCAAATCTACTTGAGTATTTACACATTGAGGGGGGGAGTGTTATAAACTTCTTATTTATGTGTGATTGTGTAAATCCTAGAGTAGAATTGATTCCAGTTATTCTTCCCTATTAGGACTTGTATTTCTTGGAGGAGAATGATTTAATTCTCTCCCTTATTACTATAAATGAAGGTACTACGTAGGGGAAATAACACATCCTCTACACAACCCTATAAACACATCTCTTTCTCTATATTTTCTTTGTGCCGCTGGCCCCCTCTCCCTGTCAGTTAAATATAGACCACAACATATCTCTATATAAAGCTCCCTTAATTATTCAAATTAATATGCCAAAAAAACCACAAGGGGTGTTCCATTTGAAACTGATAACATTTAGTTAATCCACGTCATCCAAGGTAAATTGGATTTTGAATTTTCCAATGTAATCAAATCCGACTTGGTATATCTGATTACCATGAGATTTGATCTGATTTAATAACAATAAAAATTATACAAGTATGCAAATCTTTCATCAAATCTAATCCAATGAGCAATGGCACATTTTAATTGATCCAAATGTCAAATAGAATTTTTACTTTGGAATATTTCATTCATTAATGGGGCAATATTACAATCATATGAAGAATATATATGATCTCAAAAGAAGGGTATTTGCAAGCAAAGATTTGAAAATACCAAATAATAATCGTAAATGTTACAAATATCTAAAAGAGAAGGAATATCCATAAAAATCAATGCACGCAAAATCATGTGAGAGATAAAAACTCTCAAAATAATTAATTGTGGGATAAAAGAACCTCATTCTACTAACTAGACACTATAGAAAAAGACATCGCAACTCCAAATAACCTGATAAACCTAAAATATCGATTAATATAGAATCCAAGAAACTCAAACAGTGCACCTTTACTATAATGGTATAGACGACCTCACAACGACCAAACTTGCATATAGTGAGACCAAACTCGCTTGATGCGAGACTACAGACCACACAGATAGAGTTTCTATTGAGTTTTTGCAACTATTGCAAACACAAACTAAAGTCGACAAGATCCACTATTCTGCTCCACCTCCATAACAACCTTGCACTAATCACTGGTCACCATCGATAAGTTCACCACTATACGAGAGATCGACAACAATCTTGCACTAATCAAAAGTTGAATCCACCACAAATTTGACAAGTTAAGAATGCCTAACAATATATCCAGTCAAGGAAGACATATCTAATAACTGAATGGTAGTTGATGTATAGGTGGCGGTTGTTGATTGGTTAGAATGTAATAAGGATAGATGTAGAGGATTGCCACTTATGCAAATTAGTTAGGAATGTAGTGTTATAAAAGCTGTTGAGAAACAATTGCGATGCATTCAATACAGCTAGACATTTTCCTTCCATTGCTTTGCTTCTTTCTCTCTCTCTCTCTAGCTTTGCTTCTCTTAGATTTCTTGAATTTCATCTTTCTCAAATTTCTTTTAGTTGTTTAGTTTTGTTATCATGGTATCAAGAGCCAGCGATTGTGTGTGGGTAGTATCCATTGAAGTTTGATTTTCTTATCCAGTTTCAGGTGATTTAAGAGATTTTGAGTTGCAATTTTGGCGAGTGTGCTTGAAGAATTGGGAGTTTTTCTTGGCGATTTAGGGACTTCTTTTCGCAAATTTGGGGATTTCTCTTGGCGATTTAGGAGCTTTCTATGCAATCAAGGTGGAATTTGCAGAAATTCCAGGTTTTATGTTTACAGTATCTCGGTAGATTGCTTTTTCTTGAAATTCTTTTGGGCAATTTAGGTCTGTTTAAGCAGATTGTGTTCAATAGTATTGTTTGATTTGCAAAGATAGTATATTGTCTATGAAGTTGTGAAGGCCAAAGCCATTATTAGATAGTTGCTTTTACACTGAGTATTTTGAGAAGGCTAATGTCATTACTCGGTGTTAAGTAAGAATCTGAAGGTCAATGCCATTGATTCAAAAAATCTGCTGCTTGTAGAATTTGACAAAATTTTCGTTCTTTTTTTGGGGTACATTCCAAGATATTGTCTAAAGACTAATTCTTGGAGGTTATTAGACATGTCTTCTTCATCTGTGAAAATTGAGATTTGTTGGGTATGTTGACTATCAAACTTGGTGAGCACAATTATACCAAGTGGTGTTTTCAATTCAAGTCAGTGCTAAAATGATATAAATTGTTTGATCTTTTTGATGGATCTACAGTTTGTCCACCGAAATTTGTAGTGAGTTTAGAAACTGGAGTTACAAAATAATTAACTGCTGCTTTTCAACAATGGGAAACAATAGATTTGTCATTATTGAGTCTGTTAATAACAACTTTGACTGATGATACTGTTAAACATGTTATTGGGTGTAAGACTGCTGCAAAAGCTTGGACAAATCTTGAAGAAAGATATGCATCTATTTCTCGAACAGGGGTTAATCATTTGAAAACAGAACTGCATACAGTGCAGAAAGGTGGTGATTCGATGGATAAATATCTGTTGAGAATCAAGTCCATAAGCGATTAGTTGATGGCTACAGGGGAGTATATTTCAGATAATGATGTGATGATTATAGCTCTTGCTGGGTTACCAAAAGAATATGCCACTATCAAGACAGTTATACTTGCAAAAGATTCTAATGTCATTATGAAAGAATTTAGAGCACTATTAATTAGGGTTGAAAGGGAAAATGATGCGGTGATGAATTCACTAGCTCAAAATATGGCTGCCTTGTATACGCAGGGAAATGGTGGTGGTGCGAGTTCTTCTCTGTACAACAATGGGACATCTAGTTCAAACTCTTCTGCAAGTGTACCATTAAGTACAGGATGTGTTATCACTTCTACTCCATTACCACAACAAATGATATTTCTTCCACAGCCTTAAATGGGTTAACCTAGTTATTTTCCAAATCATAATTCTCTTGGCTCAAGTGCTGGTTTTATTGGTAATATAGATCATTCACAGGATAATTCAAGGCAACATCAACCTTCATCATAGAATAATGGGGCTCAACAAAGGTTCTACAATGGTGGACAGTCAAAGGGAAACAATAATTACAAGCCAGGGTTCAAAGAAAAATGGTCTAATTACAGAAATAACAGCGGCTGGACTGGAAATATGGAGTCAAGAACTAATTTATACCAGAGTGTCAAATTTGCCAAAGAAGGGGACACACTGCTCCCACATGTTTTTACAGAAATGTTTAGAGCACTTCACCACATTTTACCACTGAATGTCAAATCTGTGGTAAGAAGGGGCATAGTGTGTTTGACTGTTATCATAGGGGAATTACTCTTACCAACCTTCTGGACCTCCTACTTTCTTATTCCATTTCCTAGTCAATCTCAGGTGGTTCCTCAACCACAATTTCCTGGTCAATTTCAAGTGGTTCCTCAGCCATAGGGTTTCATTCAACAACCTCAAAACTTTGCTGCTCATTACTCTCATCAACTGAACTCATCTGCACCTCCTATGTTTCAGCAGCATATGCCTATGCTTGAACTATCATATCAAGTCCAACCTACAATGCAAGGAATGGTTGCTCAAGGTTCACTATCATATTCTAATGCTGCTACTTGGATTATGGATATAGGAGAATCATATCACATGACATCTGATCTTGCTAGTTTGAATCAGTTTCTCCTTTTGAAGGTTCTGAGAAAATATAGATTGGCAATGGTCAAGGTTTACCGATTAAGAATACTAGATCTGCAATTATTAAAACACATTCTCACTCTATTGTTTTGACAAATGTGTTGCATGTTCCATCTCTTGCTGTGATTTTAATGTATGTGAAATAGTTTTGTAAAGATAACAGGTGTTGGTTTATATGTGATGACCTGAATTTCTTTGTGCAGGACAAGGTGATAAAGGAGATCTTGTACAAAGGAAGGAGTATACCACACGAGTTGTTTCAGATTCCTATGTCATCTTGGACAATTTTGAGTGCGTTCATTGGAGTATTCTCTATGGCACCAAAGGCCAGACATCCTACAAATGAAGTGTTGGCAGTTATGTTAGCTAAGTCTCACATTCCAGTATCCATAGATAATAAACATACAATGTGTACTGATTGTATTCATGGAAAAATTACTAGAAAACCCTTCTCTAATGAGTCTTCTTGATGTATCTTACCTTTTGATAAAATTCACTTGGATGTGTGGGGACCTTCCTCAGTCAAGTCTATTAAAGGGTATCGATTCTAT
This sequence comes from Cydonia oblonga, assembly GCA_015708375.1. Classification (NCBI taxonomy): domain Eukaryota; kingdom Viridiplantae; phylum Streptophyta; class Magnoliopsida; order Rosales; family Rosaceae; genus Cydonia; species Cydonia oblonga. The sequence continues at coordinate 9,596 of JADOBS010302364.1, read as the reverse complement.
GTTGTATTTGTTGATGATTGAACAATATACATGTGGATTTTCCCACTTTATAATAAACCAGAAGTATTTTCAATATTTGTCAAGTTTTACAAATTTATTGAAGTTCAATTTGGAGTACAAATTAAAAGTTTACAATCAGATGTAGGCGGAGAATTTTTCAGTAATGTATTCAAGGAGTTTATGTAGTCAAAAGGAATGGTTCATAGGATTTCATGTCCTTACACACCACAGCAAAATGGGTTAGTTGAAAGAAGACATAGGCATATAGTTGAAACAGCAATAACTCTGATGAATATTGCTGGTTTTTCACAAGAATTCTGGTTTTTTCATGTGCACATGCTGTATATTTGATCAACATGATGGCTTCTAAGTCATTACAGATGAATTCACCTTATTTTTGTCCATATGATAAACATCCATCCTTGCAAGATCTGAAAGTATATGGTTCAGCTGTGTTTCCATATTTGAGACATTATAATGATAATAAATTTCAAGCAAGGACTTCAATGTGCATGTTCTTGGGTTATGCTGTAGGTTATAAGGGTTTTATATGTAATAACTTGCAGGCTAAGAAATTGATTTTGTTTAGACATGTTCTACATGATGAGTCTGTGTTTCCTACAAAATGTAGACCTGCAGTAATATCAAGTAGTGATTATGTGCAACACTCAGTTCATTCTTCTCCAATTATAGTTTAACTGAGGGTTCCAAATACATATGACAGAAGATTCAGTGAACATGTTCAATCTATTTATGAGAATACTTCATTGCAGCAATATATTGATGGGTCTGCTTCCACTAATCATACAAAGTCTTCATCATAGTCTGCATCACAAACATAGGGATCTGAAACACAAGAATATGAGTCATTGGTATCACAATCTACTTCTGTACAACATCTCAATCAATCCTTGTCTAGATCCAGCACAACTTCATGTACTACTTCCTATCTTTGTGAATGATGGGAATCAATCTCCCAACTCTGATCCTATTAATGCTTCTCGAACTCATTCTATGCAAACAAGACTTCAATCTGGAGCTATTGAAATAAGGGATTATGCAGCTTTTTATGCTAGTTTACCTTAATTGCATTCTTTAAAACATGATGATGACTCTCTATGCTATAGTGGGTTTTCTTTTGTGGCTGAAATTGTTGATCCTGAAGAACCTAAAAGTTTTAAAGTAGTAGCTACAAATCCAAAGTGGCAAAATGCCATGCAAGATGGATTTGATGCTCTTAAAGGACAAGGAACTTGAGTCCTTGTACCTCCTCCTCATGACAGAACTATAATTGGGAGTAAATGGGTGTACAAATTGAAGAAAAATCTTGATGGGAGTATAGCTAGATATAAGGCTCGTCGGGTAGCATAAGGATACACACATGAGCATGGTTTGGACTACTCAGAGACATTTAGTCATGCGGTTCATCATACTACAGTAAGGTTAATCCTTGCCCTTGCTACAAGTTACAAGTGGGAACTTAGACAACTAGACATAAAGAATGCATTTTTGCATGGTGAGTTGCACGAAGAAATATACATGAAGCAACCATAGGGTTTTGTGGATCCCAATGCTCTAAATCATGTCTATAAACTGGTCAAATCACTGTATGATCTCAAACAGGCTACAAGAGCCTGGAATTCTAAGTTCACAGGTGTGCTACCATCTTTGGGATTCAAAGTATCTCAGTCTGATACAAGTCTTTTTTGTTAAGGTAGATGACAAGGATATTATCATACTACTTTTATATGTAGATGATATTATTCTTATAGGCTCCAATGTCTCTAAAGTCCAAGATGTGATTACTGCACTCAATGAGATATTCAATTTAAAAGACATGGGAAAGCTGACTTACTTCTTGGGATTGCAAATTCAGTACAAAAGCAATGAGGATGTGTTTATCAGTCAGCCTAAATATGCCAAAGAACTTATAAAAAAAGGTAGGAATGGAGAATTGTAGGCCTGCACCAACACCTTCAAAACCTCATACTCAGTTACTCATGTTTGAAGGTCAACCTTTAACTGATCCAAGCCTTTACAGAAGCATTGTTGGAGTTCTTCAATATTTGACCTTTACCAAGCCTAATATTGCTCACTCTGTAAACTTTGTTTGTCAATAAATGAAAAATCCAACTGATGCACATATGTTCTTAGTAAAAAGAATACTTAGATATCTTCAAGGGACACTGCAATGTGGAATTACATATCATTCAGATGCTGATATTCATATTTTAGCATATTCAGATGTTGATTGGGCCTCTGATATCAATACAAGAAGGTCAATTACCGGGAATGTAGTGTTTCTTGGATATAACCCCATTTCATGGTAATCGAAGAAGCAATCTTCAGTGTCTCGAAGCTCAACAGAAGCTGAATACAAAGCTCTGGCTAATTGTGCAGCTGATGTGTGTTGGATAAGGTCACTAATGAAAGATCTTAATCAGTTCTTACCTACTCATCTTGACTTGTACTGTGATAATCTCTCAGCATTGGCACTCAGCACCAATCATGTGTTTCACTCCATAATCAAACACATTGATACTAATTATCACTTCATTTGTGAACGGGCGCAAAAGAAGGATGTTGTGGTTCATTTTGTTTCAACAGATAATCAAGTTGCTGATGTTCTCACTAAAGGATTGCACAGTCTTGTCTTTATTAAGCACTGCATCAATCTTAGCCCTGGTCTCCCCAGCTGCGATTGGGGGGGGGGGGTAATAATTGAAGGGTAGTTGATGTACAGGTGGCGGGTTTTTTATTGGTTAGAATGTAATAAGGAGAGATGTAGAGGATTGCCACCTATACAAATTAGTTAGGAATGTAGTGCTATAAATGCTGTTGAGAAACGATTGCGATTCATTCAATACAGTTAGACATTTTTCTTCCATTGCTTTGCTTCTTTCTCTCTCTCTAGCTTTGGTTCTCTTAGCTTTCTTGAATTTCATCTTTCTCATATTTCTTTTAGTTGTTTAGTTTTGTTATCAATATCCACCATTGAGCCAAACCAGATGAGATAAATCCAATGAAAATAAACAAATAGAACTTGTCAAGGCAGGAAAACGACTAGGACAATTAAGCATTTGTGTAAAAGTTCCAAGGAAGCCCCCAATGGCTGCAAGGAATGGACTGTCTTGGTGATTAGGGTCTTCTACTTCAACCTACTACATCCCAGGTTTAGCCTCCCCCGCTACCCTAGTACAAATTAAAGTATAATATCGCTTGTATAATTTTTATTTTATTTTATTATAAATTAAACATAGTTTTATCATTTGACTTAAATTATTCATAATTTGGTCAAATTTATGTCTATATGGAAGAAAGTAAAAAAGTGAAACTCATCATACCTAGTAATCAAACTTAAAATCTTTCACAAAATCATAGTACTAAGTGAAAACTAGAAGTTAATTACCTAGCAAAATTTCTAGGTCAATTATTATGCATACACCAAAATTTCCCAGCACGTAGTGCGTGCAGCTAGGTTGGGCTCCCTAGGGGCTATAGCCATCGTTATTGTTACTAACGACACCTCCATTTAGATAAGCCTGTGGACACTTAAAAGAATGGAGAGTAAAGGAGACCAGTGAGGGTTAGATGCCTTAAACCTTAAATAGGTCATTTGCTAGGGTGAGTGGGATTGACTTTAGTGATCATTTTAGAGTCATAAGGTGGTGAACCTTCTTTCTCTACTTATTAGTATACTAATCAAGTATTGTTATTCGCATCATATGTAACTCCACCAACAATATTTACCTAAAAAAGAATTAAACCCTAACATGTTAACATACGAAAACTCCAAATTAAGATATGAAAATGTATGGACTGAGAGTTGGTGGAGAAAATGGTTTATCGACGCGCTTTCCCTGTAACCCACTAAACCAAAGGGAATGTTTGAGAGGTCCCATTTTCCGTACCCTAAAATCAAAATTTAGAAGAGAGGAGGGGTGGCCTTTGTGGGGATTTCCTTTTGATTTTATCAATGTTTTTTTATTTTTTATTTTATAGAAAGGCATGCAAGTTATGATGATCTTTCATGGAAGGAGTCTTCTAAAACTGATCAGCGGCCGGCCGTGTGTTTCAACAAATTAATTAGGTTTGCTTTCGGTTGAGACAGGTACTTAATTGAAATTGTGAATCTTTGTAGTTTATTGCTTATTAGTTTGGTGGTGGTGTGTGACTTGTGTCTAAGAAACCCTAAAGTAAGAACATAAAATACTGGGTAAAAGAATGTGTATTGGGTCTACCCCCACTAGTGCTAGTGCCTAGATCGGTTCTAATACTTTAATAATTGAATTGGATCTTTTTTTTTTTTTGGACAAGTAAATTGGATCTTATTAGTGAGTTTGATTGTTAATAGAATAAGTATTCATATAACAATTAAATTTAGGGTTTATATTACAAATGGTCTCTGAAATTGATCCACACTGTTAAAATAGTTCTTCAAATTGAAAATCAATCAATATAGTCTCTAAAAATAGGTGTCATAAATTATTGTAATCTATATGCCATCATTCTGTCAAAAATTCTGTTATGTGCTGATGTGACACATAAATGGGCACACGAGATGTAAGAGTTTTTTTATTTTTTATTTTTTATTTTTTATTTTTTTATATTATTATTATTATTATTATAAATGATCCCTGAAATTGAACCAAATGATCAAGATGGTCCTTGAAATTGAACATCGATTAACGTAGCCCCTGAAAATGGGTGTCGCAAATCAATGTGGTCATTCCATCACAATTGTGTCAAAATTCTATTACATGCTGATGTGTGTTTAATAATTAATTAAAAAAATTGTCAAAACACCTTTTTGCACAATAAGATTATCTCAAGGCAAAGCTTGCCGTTCTCCGTGTCACCAAGATCACTGGGGGAGCACCCAACAAGCTCTCCAAGATTAAAATTGTTAGGCTGTCGATCTCCCAAATGTTGACAGTGAAGTCACAAAAGTTGTCACCAATCCAAGCTGTCACCGAAGGTGGTCTCAATCTTGGTCAATTTGATGAAGGGTGATCGAAGGGTGTAAAGATGGGTGTCTTGATAAAAAAAAATTTTCCAGATAAGAGATGGTGAAGGCTACCAAAGATAGAGGTAGAGGAGTATGGGTTGGGATCAGAGGTGATTGCAGGGCTGAGTTTCTTGGTAGACAACTTTTTTAATTAATTGTTAAATTATTAGACCTATTTCTCATTTATTTTTTAATTAGTTGGACTTCTGGGTCCATTGTATCACATCAGTACATAATAAAATTTTTGACAAAATTACGATGGAAGGACCACATTGATTTGACACATCTAATTTAGAACTACATTGATCAATTTTCAATTTCAAGAACCATCTCCATGGTATGGGTCAATTTCAGGAATCATTTGTGATACAAATAAATAAAAATAAAAAATAAAGAAAAAACTTGTGAGACCTATTTATGTGCCACATGAGCACATAATAGAATTTTTGAAAAAATTGTGATGGAAGGACCACATTGAATCTATTTTCAGGGACTACATTAATCAATTTTAAATGTTAGGAACAATTTTAATGATATGAGTCAATTTCAAAAACCATTTGTGATATTAATTTTATATAAAGGTAAAATTAAAGGTTGGCCTTAATCATTTTAGGTGCCCAATTTGTTCTCTAACGAAATGCTTTCATAACTGGAAGGATATCAGTTGTGTATAGATAAGACGTCAACACTAACACCTCATACCTGTCTTATTCTTGTGTGCTTCGAGAAAATCTGTGTGGAGTTGCTCTTACGAGATAGACCAATCCATTTAAAGCATAGTATATGTGTTTAAGAAATAATATTGATTACGGATACATTCCTGTTGGCATTGTTAGGTAACAAAAACAACCTTAAATAAATTTTTATAGAAAGATTTTAGTGCATAATACTAATGAGTATTCTTGCGTGACAAAAATAACTTTAAACAAATATTTATAGAGAGAGAGCTTAGTAAACTGTTCAGCATTATCATGTAACAAACATAATTTCGAATAAGTATTTATAACAGAGAAAGAGAGAGAGAGTTGAGTAAATTATGCAGCATTATCACGTAAGAAAATCAACTTCAAACAAATATTGAGAGAAGTTTTAATTCAATCTAGTTCATAGACAAAAAGGGAAAGCGCAATTGCGCAACTGATACACTAGTACATTAACAATCAACAAGTCTATAAAATAATACAAGTGCATTATCAAATGCATGTCCTGGACTTGATAGAAGAATGCATGAATGCATGTCACGTTTCCAAGAGCCTTACATTCATTTGTTCTTCTATATCCCCTACTCGATATCAAGTACTGGATTTACAAAACCCTCTTGTAGAAAGCCAATCCAAAATAAGAAAAGAGAGGAATACATACATACATACATATATATATATACATACATACATATATATATATATATTAACAAATTAGAAACCACATTGTATCCTATCTGTTAGTTCTGAACAACTTCAAATAAGTAACCCAACTTTTCAAGGGCAAAAAAAATAAAAATAAAAAAGGAAGAAATTAAAAGTGAACATACACTTTCTTTCTTGTCTTCTTTTCTCCCTCATCCGATCCTTCACTTATTTAATCATCACCACGAGCCTCCACCTAATAAACCATTCCAATACCCTGTTGGGTTCCCTTGCCCCTTGTTCTGATGATGATCAAGTACTTCACGATGACCTGCAGTGCTTGAAATCTGTTTCAAGTGATGATCCCCAAATGGAAACAATATCCTTCCACCATTAACATTAACATTCTCATGATCATCCCCTCCATACCTATTTCCAAGCCCATCAACACAAAAACCAAGGCTTGGTGGTTTGAATTCTTGCAGCGAGAACCCTGCTGATGATGGTGGATAGAGCACTGTATTTGAATGATGATCAGGCATATTCTGGGTTGGCATGAATGAATTCACACCTCTAGAAGCAATGCCAGTCCTAAGAAGCTCCATAGCTGAAAGATTAGGAGCTGATGAGGAATTGGTACTATTGTTGTTTTCCATTGTAGTACCATGGTAATGTGCATCTGTAGAATCAAAGGCCAGGTTAAGATCTTGGCCTTCATGGCTAACCCTAGGGTTTTGGTGAGAGGGTGAAAAGTGTGAAAGGGTTGTTGGTGGGTTAAGATCAGGAATAGTATTCTTTGACGATACTGAAGCCGATGAGGATGTGGATTTCTTGTTCTTCCTTGAACCTCCTCCAACTGGGACATTTCTGAGAGTTCCACCTTCAGTCCAATACCTTCTGCATGTCTTGCAAAAGTACCTTGGTTGAGTGAGGCTGTAGTTGTTGTAGTAACAAAATTTGGTGTTGGTTGAACTGCACCTTGGACAATTCAATTGCTCTTGAGGTCTTGCCCTTTTCTCCAACACTGACCTTGTGCATCCATTGGATCCCATCTCATGATCTTCCATGGGCTTCTCAAGTTCTCCACTTCCCTAATTATAATTAATTGACAACCTCCCAATATTAAGAGAGTGAAATCAAAATTAAGAGCCCTAATTCATTTTAATGAAAATTAAGCAAACAAGGTATCCTACAGATGCACACGGATCTAGAAATCTAAATAAACAGGGAGATAGATCATCATAACAAGTAGCTGCCTAGCTACCTCAGCTTTTTTAGTACTTAATTGGGGGAGAATCATATTGAAAAAATAAATAAAAATTAAAAACAAAAACTACAAATAATAGGAACAAGTAATGCCTTTTTCAATCCCTTTATCAGTTATCACATGTGAAGGAAGAAAAAAGTTGAGCTTTCATGTACAAGGAACAAAATAACCTTTTATCTTTGGATAAAAGAAATCCATGTATCATGAAACTTTCAGTTGCCTTGATGAACATCATCTCATATAGCTAGAAGTATGAAATAACCTTTTATCTTTGGATTAAAAATATGCAAATACCCCACACAGTAATTATACATATGTTTCAAACACTTTGGAGCTTGATCTATCTTTCTAACCAAGATTAATAAAATTTGGCTCATAGAACTAATGCACATTAAAGAAAGGAAAAAGAATACATGATAAGAAAAATTATAAATCCCCCCACCTGCAGCCATTGAGCAGTATCCATGAATTCAGAAGAGAAAATGAAAGAAAGGAAGGTGATGACTTCACAGAGAAAGAGGGAGGGAGAAAGTGTTCACCTTCTTTGTCTGCAGCTGCTCTAAGCGGAACAAAGAATGTTTTAGGTTGTCTTTTAGATTTTGTGTGCGCTTATTGCTTTATGCATTGGCTTCCTTTATGATTGATGATGAAAGGAAAAATAAAGAAATGTCTTTATTTTGACTATAACCCCAAAAATGTCACTGCATTAGTGCTGTTAATTGCACTATTTTATGTGAGACTTTTGTCTGTTTTTGCTTAGAAAATTCATTTTTATTCATCTTTTGTGGAATCATTAGTGTATGTAGTGATGGTGTTGGGTGGGTTTCTCTTTATTGACCTCATAATGCGAAAGTCTTGATTCTCGTTCTTCATTGTCACCCTCTCTTATGGATGTTTTGTAAGGACCATACATGAACACGGATTAATGGTTCTTTTCGTTCATCGAAAGTATTGTAATTAAATTTCTTAAAGTATCCTCGGTATGCTCAATTAAATGATAAATGTTCGAGAAATCAAAATTTTAAATTAAATTTTGTAAATTGTATGATGTGGTTGTTGATGATTGAATTATTATTTAAGTACTGATTAATGTGCTTATTTTCTATGAGTGACACATCATATGATTTACAAATTTGGTCTAAAGAATTGGTTTATCAACACATGTGAATTTCATCTCTATTAGAGAGATAGTTCGTACAAACATGGTATACAAACAGGGTAAGAATAGCATTTTTGTTAAAGATAATGTTAGGAGATCAAAGTTCTAAACCAAATTTTGTAAACCATATAATATAGATGTTGATGATTGAATTATTATTTAATTGTTGTTGATGTGCATATTTTTTATCAATGACACATTATTTAATTTGTGAATTTAATTTAAAATTTTAATCCTCTAGCATTATATATATCTCTGTGTGTGTGCGTGTCAAGATTTTAGTCATACAGTCCGGAGGAATAATTCCCTACCGTGAATGCAGTACTAGTAATTTTAGATGATTGAGTCGAGTCCTCTCAACCTTTTTCTAAAGTGTGTGTATGTATCTATATAATTTACCGTGATTGAGCTACTTTAATTATCCTTCTCATAAACAACAAACAAATTTTCTTCTTCCTTTTAACAAAGCATCTTCAAAGATTGGCTCCTGTTGAGGTACTTTAATTTAGCAGCTTTAATTAGCCTATTCATATTTTTTAGCAGTACTATTGTTTTTCTCGTTTCTTTTTGGTAGTTATAAAGATATATAGACTAATTTGACAGAAGTATGGGACGAGTTTAAAGGCACAATCATATTATTAGAACCCTAATTGATTAATGATATTAGTAATTAATTCAAGGAAACCTATTATATATATATATATATGTATGTATCATGTATGTATGTATGTATGTATAGATATGATGGAGGCTCGGACCAATCCATATTCTCATTACATAGATAAGTTTTTTTTTTTTTAGTACAACGATGTATTT
>JADOBS010302363.1:0-13944 GCA_015708375.1 Cydonia oblonga | reverse complement strand
CCTTGATACGACGTGTTTCCCTTTGTTTCTTTTTCGGGCAATTAACTGCCAAACGACGTTGTCTATGTTGCTTTGAGAAACTAATGGCCACTTTGCGTGAAGGAATATATACTTATGATAGGCATAGGTCTAACAATTTCTTAAACGACATGGTAATTCGACATGAAATATAACATATTTTTTGTCAACATGTTAATGGGTTTGGTCGTTATTGGATCACCGGTTAAGAACCAATTAACAGATTGGGTCGCTTTCCTAAAGATAACACCCATAGGATCAAAGTAAAGGAAGGTGCCAGTCATCGAATGTCGGCAATGATGGGTCTAAGTCTCCAAAGAACACCACAATGTCCCTGAATCGCATTGATAACAAGTTTGAATCACCCTCCATATAAATCTGAAGGAGGCCCTATTGTTTTGCACACTTAAGAGCTTTTCTCAAAGCCATAGCTTCCGTCACATGGATAGTAACTTCACCAAGGTTCAAAGCATCAACAATGATAGGCTGGCCCTTATCGTCTCTGATCACAAAACATGCTGCCACATTATTCCCTACCACGGATTCATCAAAGTTAATCTTCACAAAATGGGCTCGGGTGGTACCATTATATCACCTCATTAGGCTTGACGGTCTTCTTTCTTGACATCCTTAGCATTAACGATACGCTGAAGAAATCCACACATATAGTTGCAAAGAGCAATATAAGGAGCAGGGCTAGGCTTCATAGTTCAGAGAATTAACTAGTTACTGTCATTCCAAATTTGCCAACAAATTAAAAAAGCTTTGATAAGAGGAGAGAGTTCGGTAGCTTCAAAGTTTGGCAGTGATTCTCAGTGGCAGAGCCAAGACATTTTAGGGAGGAGGGCCTCTCACAAAGTTTTTATTTTATTTTTAATAAGTATAGTATTTACAAATCTACTAAACATCATGTTAGTTACATATATTAAAAGTAATTCTTGTGTTCCTTCCTAGTGCAAAAATATGGTTAGTATAATGGCATAAGTAAGGGTGTCGAACTACAGGGACTGATTGGACATCTATAAATTATTAACTTTGAAAGAACCCTAACTAAAGAATGAAAGTAACCAATTGAGAGTAGTTTTTGTGTTGTAAACTTAAATAACTTCAAATGCAAGAAGAATGTAGCAGCAAATAATATATTGATGTAGAAGCAATGGAGATGAGGCCAAGGATTCGACTTCACCATTACAAAACCAATGCCATGTTAATAAAGTTATGTCGTAGTCAACTACCAACTTGTTTCCTGAGTTCGTTTTACATATATATGATCAGCCATATGATGTGTGGTTTTGATCAAATTCTCCTAATTTGCAACCTAATTGGGATGTTCATCTTTGGTTCCTAATTAAGAGTCTTTAGCATGCAAGAAATGTTAAAGAACCAAAGAAAATACATGGCAGGATGTTTGCATAGCGTTCTCTTCATTCATTCACATGTCTACTAAGATGAAGCATGATGTTTACTATAATCTTGATTAAATGATATGTAGTTAACCCTAATGGTGATCAAACATTAAAATCAACAAACAATTTTAATAATAGATTCATTGAATGAAATAAGAAGCAAATTTATGAACTGAATACTTTAACTTAAAAAGATGGATCACTCTTGCAAGGCTACATGGAAATCCCTAGCTATGAACTTAGTTTCACATCATGTTCACATAAATTAAAACGAAAATACACAACAAGAGTGAAAATAAATTCAAGGGAGGAAAGCCTTGAAGCAATTATGATGTAGAACTTCTCCAAGAACAACCTTCTGCAATAAGTCTTCAATGGTGGTGAAAGTGTATGGAACGGCTAGGGTATTTTTTAGAGTGAATGAAAATAGAGGAAAAATAGATAATCCAAATTGTGTAATTCGTCCAGAATAAAAAGGGCATGTAAAAGTTGCTAAAAGGTAAGTTTTTATGGGGTAAAAGAGGCTGCAAGATATCCCACAGTGGTCCCAGCGACTTAGCCTTTATTTTGCATGTTTTTTTCCTTATTTGACACCTACAAATCAAGTTAGATATCCCAATTAATTTCCCATTCTGTTCCTGGTTTTCTGACAAGCCAGATTCGTCTTGATTATTTATTTGGACTTCAAAACAAGTAACAACTTTATTTGGGCTCCAAAACAGGTCACTAAACTTATCTCCACGTTTGAATAAGGGTCAGCTCCAAAAATAGCATGTTTTCACTTCTTTTCCCTTCAAAATGATCCTAAAGTACATGTAGTTGCACACTAACACAAAATAAGGTAAAACTGAACCAGTTTAACTCAAAAACATCTTAAAGAGACTCGAAATGGATGGTATAAATGCATGAAATATATAAGTTATCAAATACCCCCAAACCTAGTTTTTGCTAGTCCTCAAGCAAAACTATAACTAAAACACACACAAAAAATAATAAAATCTAACTATACCACTTTCACTAGCTAAACGATTGCACTGAGCATGTGCAACAAGCCTTTAAACCTTTAGGTGTCCCTAGTCAGAGGATTTGTGTCTCCTGAGGGTTTACAGTGATGATGCCCACAAACATCTATAGACTCTCCAAAAAATTTGGTTAAAGCATACTTGAAACAAACTAATAAGAACCAATGAAAGCTTAGTCATACATTCAAACCAAAAGTCTGCCACTTCAAAGAATCGTCTCATGTGTAAAGTGTAAAAATATTACTCCATGCCTCATGACTTCAAAGACACCATACTCAAATGCTAAAGCTAGAATTTGCATATGCTCTATTCCTCACAGATATCACTCAAATTTTCACTCAGATCCTAAGGTGTAGTCTCTCCACAAACATATGTGAGTGAAATTATGTAAAAGGGAATCAAAATTCTCACATATGAAATATGAAATAAAAGCACAATTTCTGAACAGATCTTATGAAATGAATCAAACACTAAGAATATGGATAACACACATACTTACCATCGCCCATGAATAAACCCTTAAAGATGAGCTAGGTCTTTCATACGGTTGTAATGTAAGGCTTAGGCGAGGGGCTATGGAAAAAAAAAAAGAGGATAGGAAATACTAAAGCTTGGAACATACCAAAGTGTCTTCCTTGTGAAACCAACAAGCTCTCATCTTCAAAAGACCTTCGTTGTTTGTTCTTGGCGTCCAGAACCCATATGCGATAGTGAAAGGATTCGGAAATTGCATTTTCTTTGATCATTTTTTTTCTTTCTATTTCTCTTTTTGTTTTGAAACTTCTTTTATTTTGCAATTCCAACACATGTTACCTCGTAGAGCTCAATCATTATCTTTGTCTTCATCACTTCGGTATTCCCCAAACTATAAGGTATGGCTGTAATGGGCTAAGTATCTCTGACTGGGATGAAAAGGTAGGGAAATATAGTGGTGAGAAAAGAAAAAGGCTAAAACTGTTTGGCTTCAAAACGGGGTAATGGCACACACATAAAGGTAGGGAATTTGGCCTTTTGGTGGTTAAAACATGCATAGCCTAACATCGTCTCAATGAGTTCATCCATGAGTGATACCGAACACATGGTATATGCAAAAGAGAATCATTCATAGCATTCAATCAAATAGAAATAATGAGATCATTAAAGTGAAATTGAAAGAAAAAGATAAGAGCAGAAACACTTTAAACCCTCACAAAGAAGCAAATAGGCTTAAAATAACTCACTAGGGCAGTCTCCACTATTCTTTTTCCAGAATTTGCGTATGGTACTGTAACCATCATAATTCCAAGAGTAACAACTTTGTAAAAGAAAATAAGATACGAAACTTTTTCATGACAACACTTTAGTTTTAAGCAAAAGCAAACTTAACCAAAACTAAAAACAAACAAAAAATATTTCAATCCCATACCCCAAACCTAAACTAAGCATTGTCCTCAATGCTTAAAAATGAATGGAAGGCATGCAATGCAAATAGGCAGAGCGTGTGGAATGAAAATAAAATAAAACTAAAAGACACAAATAAAAGAAAAGAACACAAACCCAGCTAGGTCGCCTCCTAGCAAGCACTTTATTTAATGTCTAGGCAAGACATAGTAGCGTGTCTAAGTTGTCGTAAACTCGAGAAAATCTACAACTTGATAGGCTTGCTCCTATGCGACATTCTCCAAATATGGCTTCAAACACTGGCCATTGACCTTAAAATAGGTGTCATTCTTGATGTTTTCCAGCTCCATAGGGAAATATTTGAAGCACTTTGAAGGGTCCAACCCATTTAGACTTCAATTTACCTAGAAAAAGTCGCAAACGTGAGTCATACAAAAGCACTTTCATACCTGGTTGGAACTCTTTCCAGAGAATTGCTTTGTCATGATAGAGCTTGGTTCGTTCTTTAGAGATCTTAGCATTCTCATATGCTTTATTTCTAAGCTTTTCTAACTTATTAAGTTGGAGCTTCCTTGCTACACCAGCATCCTTGAGATCAAAATTGAACTTTTTTATGGCCTAAGATGCACGATGCTCGAACTCCATTGGCAAATGACATGCTTTTCCAAACACATGTCAATAAGGTCTCATTCCAATTGGGGTCTTGTACATTGTTCAATAAGCCTAAAGTGCATTATTCAACCTAAGTGACCAATCCTTCCTTGTAGAGCAGACGATCTTCATCAAAATGTTCTTTATTTCCCTATTGCTGATCTCCACTTGGCCCGAGGTTTGAGGATGATATGGAGTTGCCACTTTATATGTGATGTTGTACTTCTTCATCAATGCCTTCAAAGGTTTGTTGCAGAAGTGGCTGCCACCATCGCTAATGATAGCTCTTAGAGTTCCAAACGTAATAAAAATCATATCCTTCAGAAAATTCAAAGCAACCATGTGACCATTAGTTCGTGTAGTTGCTGCTTCAACCTATTTAGATTCATAATCTACTGCCACTAGTATGTTTTATGTATCCAAAAGAAGACGGAAATGGTCCTATAATGTCGGTTCAAGGACATTTCATTCATGTGGCTGATGCTCCCCATTTTTTGGCACCTATCACACTTAGAATAAAAATCAAAAGCATTAGAATAAAAATCAAAAGCATCTTTAAATAATGTAGGCCAAAAGAAACCAAATTGTAAAACCTTTAAAGATGTCTTTTTGGCACTGAAATGTCCTCCACATGCCAATGCACGATTGAATGTTAATATACTTTGCTGCTCCCTTTCCGGGACACATCTTCAGATGATTTGGTCAAGGCAATACTTGAACAAATATGGCTTGTCCCAAACATAGTGTTTCACCATTGAAATGAACTTCTTTTTCTCCTGAAAAATGAAATCATCTCTAATTACACCACAAGCAAGATAGTTAACAAAATCAGCATACCATGACTCTCTTTCTTGAATGACAAAGAGCTGTTCATCCAGGAATGATTCATTGAGAGGCAAAATTTGTCCATCTCCATGGTTTTCATCAACGAGCGTGACAAGTGGCCAGCAATGACATTTTCACTCCCTTTCTTGTCTCGAATTTCCAGGTCAAACTCTTGTAACAAGAGTACCCATCTAATCAAGTGTGATTTAGCATCCTTCTTTGTCAACAAGTACCAAAGAGCTACATGGTCTGAGTAAACAATTACTTTAAAGCCAACAAGATAGGAACATAACTTCTCTAAAGCAAAAACAATAGCAAGCAACTCTTTCTCGGTTGTGGAGTAATTGAGTTGAGCATCGTTTAATGTCCAACTTGCATAGTAAATCACATGTATGAGCGTATTCACTCTTTGACCTAACACAACACCAATAACATAGTCAAATGCATCACATGGTAGGGCTTATTCCCTTGATATCTGGCAAGTTCAACACTTCAGCTCTCATTACTTCTTTCATGGGTTGATTTTGTTCCTTCCTCTGATAAAATTTGATGCATGCACATGGTAGGGCTTATTCACTTGATATATGTAATAGACCGGCCAATGGCTATTTTTAACACCTTGATTAGCTTATCTTCTTCCGTTGGGGTGAGGTCAGATGCTATGATAACTGGAAGAGTTTCAAGTTCAGCTAGGTAAGCATATTTCAGACGTTGTGGAAGTGGTATAAGCTCAAGTTTTGGAGGCTTAACAATGGAAGGGATCATGTGTGTGATAGATGGTTTTAATGGCTCTATAAGAGGTGAAATAGTATAAGGATATGGTTTTAAGGCTTCCAAGGCAGCTACCACTTCCATTAATGCATATTCTTCATCAAAATCATCTTGAGATTGACTTAAAACAGATTTAAAAACTTTGAATTGCACAGTTTCTCCTAGCATAGTCATTGTGAGAAGACCATTTTGCACGTCTATGATAGTCTTTGCAGTGGCCATAAAGGGTTTCCCAAGAAAAATATGTAACTCACGATCATGTATAGGAGCTTCTTCCATATCCAACACTACAAAATCACCAGGCAAAATTAGTTTGCCAACTTGAACTAAGATATCTTCCACTATACCTCTTAGATATTTCACTGATCAATCAACAAATTGCAATGAAATGATTGCTGCTTTCAAATCCCCCAAACCTGATTAAAGGTACACTGAATAAGGCATTAAATTGATGCTAGCACCCAAATCGAGTGTAGCCTTTTCTTTGAAGCACACCACTCATATTTTCATACACCATCACTTTTTCATTAGATCCATACTTTCTCTTATAGTTGTTCAGCTCCTTGAAGAATTTCCCATACACTGGCATATTCCTAATGACATCAAGCAAAGGTAAATTAACATTCACTTTACTTAAAATATCAAAAATTTCTTTAAATGACTTATCATGCTTGCTTTTGGCAAGTCTTCCAAAAAATGGGATGAGAAGAGTGTAAGGTTTTTCAACCTTGTGAAGATTTGGAGCTTCAAATGAAGAAGTGGCATTGCTTAGATCATCATTCGGTTTCTCATTCTCTTCTTGAGTGACACCTACATTCACATGATTAGATTCATTGGTAACTTCATTGCCAACTCCATTATTAATAACCTTACCACTTCTAAGTGTAGTAATTGCTTTGGCCTGCTCTTGGATCCTTTAAAGTATCACAAGTTGGCTCGGATACTTTTCAGGCTCTCTTTGACTCAAAGCATCTACAATCTGACCTAATTGTGTCTCCATTTTGGTTAGAGCAGCCAAATATTGTTGAAGAGTACTAATGGTAGTTTGTTGGAATTGAACGGTGTTTTGAGCTAGCATTTTGACCGTATATTCAAGTGTAGTGGCATGCTTTAGTTGGAAATTTTGAAACTGATTTTTATTCTTCCATGAGAGGTTGGGATGATCTCTCCAACTAGGATTATATGTATTAGAGTATGCGTCATTCCTTGGCCTTTGATTGTAAAAGTTAAGAGATTCACTTGCTTTTGGATGAATTCGGGATAAGCCTTACTAGCTGAGCATTGATAAGTAGGATGACATAGTATTTTGCAAATGGCACACACCTCAGCTATCTTGGGCACCATATTGAGCACATAATCGAGCTTCTTTTCCAAACTAGCCACCTGCAATGCAAGATCATTATTAGAACTCATTTCATACACTCCAGCTCATTTACCTCTTGTATCTTTGTGTTAAGCGTTAGATCCTAACATCTTATAGATGTTATATGAATCTTGAGTATTCTTTTTCTTCAAAGCCCCACCTGCTGCATTATCAACAGTTGATTGACATGTTTGGGTTAATCCATCATAAAAAAAATTAGCTTTTTAGCCAAAATGGTCATTGAGATTTGCATAACACATCACTTTAGTCATTGAGATTGAAAATCAATAGAAATGGTCCCTGAGATTGTTCACCATCCAATATTTTGGCCCTTCCGTTAAAAACTCCGTTAAGTGTCCCGAAGCTCTTGGCCGAAAGTTTGGGCAATTTTCAAAGCTACGTAACTTAATCGTTTCTTAACCAAATTCGACTCATAATATATCAAAATGAAGATAGGAAAGAGTAGAACAAGATTATACCTATTTGGAAGCCCAATGGTTACCAGAGATGGCCGAAAAATAGCCCGAAAGGTGACTGGTCTGTGGGAAAACTAGAAACTTGCCGGAAACTGAGTAAACTTTAAACATTCATAACTTCTTTCATACTCAACAAAATCAAGTGATTCAAAAATAAAAATCATACTTTTCAACAAGATGAAGAGAATGGTACCTTCCTTGATGGCCAATTCGACATGGTTTGGCCGAAAAATGGTTCGAAAATGGCTAATTCGAGACCAAGACAGCCACTATGGAGCCGTTTTCCTGCCAAACCACGACGATTTAGCCATCGAAAAAGGTAGCATTATATTTGTCTTGTCGATAAGTATGATTTTCATTTTTGAATCACTCAATTTCCTTGATTATTGAAGAAGTTGTGAACATTTAAAGTTTACCCAGTTTCCGACGAGTTTTCCAGTTTTCCCGCGGACCAGTCACATTTCAAGCTATTTTCCGGTCATCTTTGGCAACCATTGGGCTTACAAATAGGTATAATCTTGTTCTACACTTTCCTATCTTCATTTTGACATATTATAGGTCAAATTTGATTAAGAAACGATTGAGTTACAAAGCTTTGAAAATTGCTCAAACTATCGGCCAAGAGCTCTGGCACTCTTAACAGAGTTTTTAACAGAATGACCAAAATAATGGATGGTGGACAATATCAGGGACCATTTCTATTGATTTGCAATCTCAGGGACCAAAGTGATGTGTTATGCAAATCTCAGGGACCATTATAGGGGAATGAAATCAGTCTCCGGTAACAGCACCATAATTTTGACGTTTTATGGGGTGAAAGAGGCTGCAAGATATCCCAAAGTGATCCTAGCAATTTAGCCTTTATTTTGATGTTTTTGGCTTATTTGTCACCTCCAAATAAGGCTAGATATCCCAATTCCTTTCCCATTCTATTCATGGTCTTCTAACAAGCTAGATTAGTCTCGGATTCTTTATTTGGACTTCAAAACAAGTAACAACTTTATTTGGGCTCCAAAACAGGCCACTAAACTTCTCTCCACGTTTGAATAAGAGTCAGCTTCAAAAATAGCATGTTTTCACTTATTTTCCCTTCAAATTGATCATAAAGAACTGCACACTAACACAAAATAAGGTAAAATGCAACCAGTTTAACTCAAAACCATCACAAAGGGACTAGAAATGATGGTATAAAAGTATGAAATATATGAGTTATTAGTAATCAAATGTCCAACATAACATGCATAGATAATATTACATATTCACAAAAATTATAATTGCACGTGATGAGTTGATAACAAACTCGTCAAGTAGCGTCAATAACGTGCTGACAACATGTTGTAGGCATAATTTACTAAACAATTATGGAGGTGAGAAAAAGATAGAGGTGTGGCATAGAGAAAGAAAATAGAGGCGTGTAATTGTGAGGTGTGTTATATTCCACCCCATTGTGTCTTTATGTATAGTAGTAGGGAAGGTAAATTCCTTACCTCAATAGGATAACAACTCTAATAGGATAATATCTAGTTTAAGAGATATGGTAGAATCCTATAAGGATATCCTAGATATATTAGGATTTACACAATCACATTCCTAATTTAATATGACTACAACACTATTTCATATTTTATATATTTATTCATTTTTTTTACATTATTATATAATTATTTTAATATTTTTTAAGGATATTTTTATTATTTTATTAATATTTCCGACCCATAGGGCCTATATTCACCCAAGCTCTCCACTCATTTTTGGCCACGTGTTCCTTCTCCATTTTCCCCTCTCCCGGACCTCTTTCTTACCTCTTTCTTCCCTCTTCCCTCAGTCACCTGTTTTGTCTCTCTCACCCCATCTGTTAGCTCTTTTCCCATCTCGAACGCATGCCGAGATCGAGCCTAACAACCACTACCTCGCCACTCCTTCTTCGGCAAGAACCACTACATGCACCACCAGACCACCCTCATCATAAATCCAGACTTGGTGAAGGTCCCTTACTTATTCCATGTTCCCTGCACAGTGGCGCCGCTACTGTTTAAATTTTCATCCGACGAGTTCTCACCGTTCCCAATGAAAGTAAGTCTCAAAAAATCCCAACATCTTCGTAGATCGTGTTTACGAGTGCGATTAGGATGTTTTTGAGATGTTTTAGTGTTGTTGGATGCATAGATAACTTAGGGGGAAACTTCCCCATTTTTTCCAGCGAGAATAGTAAGTTTCAAATCAATTTTCGACCAACTCCGGCCATGGCAAGGGACCACGCCGGTATAATCTCATTGCTTATCTTCCTACCTTCATTTTGGCTTTTAAATCTTTCAAAATGGTTATGTTTTAAACCCACAACGGAGCTCGGGAAGTTTTCCAGCCTTCTTCTCCGATTGGGCTCGTGGAAAAAAAAAGAAGGCCTAAGCCCAAACCTGGCCCAAACATTTGGGTCGTTAACCCAAGATCCGGCCCGGCCCAGTCTCTAAATGGATCTAGAATATTCTCATAATATTTTAGGAATATTCTCTTAAATATTCCTTAGGTTGACTTTTTCGAAAATCTTTCTAGGCTAATTTCGACACCCCGAGTCCGTTTTTTACATTCATTTTGTGAAATTCCAATGTTTTAACATAGTTGACGGGCTCGGCGTCTCAGTTGACTTTTTGGTGTTAACCGTTGACTTTTCATTGACTTTTTATGAAAATTTTCTGGGACCCTTCTTAGCGTATTTCGATGCACTGATTCCAAATCCGTATTCCGTTTTCTCAAATTGAAACATTTTAGTTGAGTTTAACTAATGGGTCCCAATATTATGCTTAGGTGCGATTACTAGCTAAGACTCCGACTTCCCTCGTTCGTATGGCTACGACTTCGCAAGTACATGTAAGTGGGTTTTTTCTTTTATATAGTGTGTGTGTGTGTGTATTTGTTAGTTTCCATTTATATGTTTCATAAAGAATTTGCTACGATACGCCTGGATTAGCTTAACGTTTATAAGATTTAGTGCATTGATAGGAATTATGAAATTTTGCTACGTACTACGAGATACACATGTATACATATTATTAGTGATGCCTTAATCATATTCACGGTCGTGAATAGTATTATGGTGACTTGAATTATCGATTTACCGATGTATGATTTTATTTACATTATCTGCTCATCGTGTGCTACACTGTGTTAGTACTTGCCCGGCCAGGGCCAGTCTTTCACGTCTATGTTCACATCTCACTGTACGCTCATTTTGGAACCATTGTAGGTGTTAGTCCTGTCCTAGATTGTTATAGGCAATTAGGACTCGTATGTGATGCGCATGCACACCAGTCTTCACGTGATTGTAGTACTAGAGCATAAATCATTATTACACCCAGTCATGTTCATGCCAGAATACCTCTGCATGAACTCGTGTATCAGCATATGTCGATGAGCACTCCTGAGATATTCATGGCTACGGTAAGTATTTTTATACTATACATAGTATGTATATTTTTATGCCTATTTACGAATTTTGTGACATATTGAATTCCTAAGATATTCCAGGCTACGGTAAGTATTTTTATACTATACGTAGTATGTATATTTTGGAAACTATACTTGTTTTACGGCGAAGGGTTATAATGTTTTCAAAAAGATTTTTATAAAACTTTAATTTTAGGTCCACTCACCCTTGTTTTTCGCCCCCTTCATGTTTTAATGGCTGAGCTTTTGTGTCGACGAGGATTTTTGGCAAATCTTGGTATAGGAGGTTACCCTTGATGGTATAATTCTCAATCTACTCTTCTGTACTTTACTTATTCTTTGACATCACGTGTGGAATATGTTCATTCTTGCTCACTAGCGCACTCTTACATTGAGGCACTTTTAGGTTTAAATTTACTCATTTTTTCTACATCACTACACTTTATGGCTTCATTACCCTCTTGGTGACGGCCATCATAGCTCGATTCGGAGTTCAGGAGTACATTTCTGATCAAGGTGTGCCAAAATAACATACAAAATTCCTCAAGTCTACTATTTATCTCTCTTTCTGTACATGTCGTGCCTCTTCCCTTTCTCTACATGCCATACAAATGCTTGGTATGTAATTGGAAACTCGGAAGTAAGATTAATTAGTAGTTACTAGCAAAAATGTCCGCGCGTTGCTGCGGGACTTGAATGCACCAGCTTTAACCACATGAATAAGACATTTAACCTGAAAAAAAAAATCAACATAATCATGAACGAACAAAAGGGATAGATTAGTGAAATGTGTCGGTAAGATAAGCAGTTCGGCTTTTATATACATTCAACCAAGCTGATTACAAAAGATACAGTTGCAAAAAAAATGCTTTGTTTCCTAAGATACAGAAGCAACATGCATTTAACACTTATATTTCCCTTCAAGTTAAGATGGCAAAATATATGTCCTGCAGGCCAGACACGTGTTTTAACAAAAGCAAAAAAAATTGTGTTGGTCTCGTTTCAGCAACTAATCTTTCAAGCACTAATGTATGGATTAATGTGAAATATTTAAGATCCTATTTGTTTTTTATTGACTGATGCTTCAACATCATCCACCTAATTCATATCACATCCATAGATACCTAAGAACGCTTATTCCCACCACCATTGCGTTGTTACTTAATAAATGGATCCTTTTTTATACTCTCAGGTCATCATATCTCAGTACAGAAAATGGCTAAATATTTTTTAGGTTCAAATCAAATGCAAGTGCCATTACAATAGCACTAACCCTTCTTAATTTTCGACACCGCAATCCTCCTAACTCAATAAGTAACAGTCTAATTATTTCTTAGCCAAAACTATGCCGAAAATTGTCAATCCCATAACTGACATAGAAAACAACTCCAAATTCTCATTTCCAATTCCCACCAAACTTTTCGAGCATCCAAACAGAAGATAGCCAGAAAACCCAACACACACAGAACTCGATACGATTCAATATTACCCAGATGAGGGAATTCGATGATCATTACAGCCACATTTCAATGCAATCTATCCTTTTAACAAATCCAATTTTCATTTGTTCACATTAACTTCAATTTTTCCAATTTCTAACAGATAAATGAAAACAGCTACATATCAGAAAAAAGAGGAACAATAAAAGAAATAACAGAAAGAAACAAATGTATAAATGGACAGATGGGGTTTTAGAGAAAAGTTTCTCTATCTTGATCTTCAACACACAAAATTTCAAATCTAAAGTATTTAGCATATTTAAACATGAAAACGCGCTAATTGCACGAACTAATTAGGATTAGAAAAATGGATTCAAGTAGATAACTGACTAAAATTGAGAACGAAATTGATCAACGAAGTTGGAGCCGGTCTTTGCAAAACGAAAGTTGATTCGATTGCTCCACTGTGTTCACTCCAAAAACTACACTTTTCAACTTTAAAGTGCAGGAAAATGAATATCTTGACAGAAATTTCAAACAGGATAATTAAATTACAAAAATATAAGTACAATGCACGGATCCGCACCTGGCAATCAAGAAGGGAGAAAGAAGCCATTGCAAAGCAGGTAACTGACTTCGTAAATCTGTGCTATCAAGTTCCTTGGTTTTCTGTAGACAACAAATCAAATATATTAGATCCTTTATTCTTAACAGCATCACAGAATTGATCATTTATATCATCTGAAAATAGTAAAGAAACGAAACATACAGTTAAAAACCATTTGAGAAACATAAGTAAGCCCTTGGTTATTAGATTCCCGGTAGGCAAAGCACAAAAAATTGCACACAATGAAACTATTGAAACTTTAAAACCTACTTCCCAAAGTAGGTTCTATTGAGAACACAGAATTGATCATTAATTAACAGAAGAATACAATTCATAGGACAATAATTAGATAAAATAGGAGAATCATTAGAATCGTTTCTAAGTCAACTAATGTCCTATTTGGGTTGGAATCAATTGTATGCAAATGAAAGTATTATAACTGAATATAGACAGAATAATGGAAGGATTTCCTCACCATTTTAGTAAATAATAGAAAAAAATGGCTGTGCTCCGCCGCAAGTTTTGAAATCGTAACCCACAATTTA
>JADOBS010302362.1:0-13944 GCA_015708375.1 Cydonia oblonga | reverse complement strand
TGTTTGCATGGGTTTATAAGAAATTGGGTTACTCCTCATATACCTAATTAGTTTTATGGTGGAATATTAACTTCTTCACAAGTTCTGCAACTGGAAACACAAAATATGATATCAAGTTTCCATAGCCACATGTTCTTGGTTTTTTATTGCTACACATACATCATGAAGCATTGGTGCTTGTTTTGTGGTCACGAGAATTATTAGATGTTAATATGTTATGTGGGAAATGCATTAGCTACAAAGCATTTTGGATTTATTTATTTATTTATTTATTTTTTTTTGCTAATGAATTTCCCTTTTTTTTGTGCTGAAGTATTTTGGATTATGATGTTGTTTAAGAATCACTATTTAGTCAGTTGAATTTTGGTTAAGTGTTACAAAGCTTAATTTTTCATAAGAAATAAATATCATAATGGGAAAAACTATTACCCGATGGAAAATCGATTACCCAACTAGTTTGGTTATGGGGAATTTTCGTTTTGAGGACTTTAAGATTTGGAGTTTGAAGAAAACAAATGAGTTCGGTTATGGGTATGACACATACGAACTAATCTGCCTCATTGCCATCCCTAAGGATCATTTCACTTGCCACATTGGTTTTACATATAAATACTACCCCAAAAAAAAAGGAGGGGGGGGAATGCCTGAGGGGGAGCAATGTCGTACACGCTCAGCCCATCGCTGCATATTTTTATATGCAGGTTATCCGAGGAGATGGTGCGAGAGATAACATGGTAATAAAGACAGTAAATTATATTTGTATTTTGAGTAACTATGATTTTGTAGTTGACTCACATGTTAAATAAAATCGAATTTCGGTGTTTTAAAATAAATTATATTTCGGTCTTCCATAGTATTTTTCCTTCCCACAATGTTTTAAAATAAATTATATTTTAACTCTGTTTCAATCGAATTTCGATGTTTTAAAATAAATTATATTTCAGTCTTCCATAGCATTTTTCCTTCCCACAATGTTTTAAAATATAGGGGCATTTAGATTTTAGGGCCTATATAAGATAATTTTTAGATTATAACCTGAATGGGTTTCAAAATCTTATTTAAGTCCCTAATTTAATATTCACCGCCACATCATGTTACAAGATACCTCTATTACCTACCATATTTACAAACTTTGCCATTTAAATTGTCAACCTATTCTATAATTAAGGCTTAAATATATTCCGTTAATAAACCATCCAAAATTCAAAAACATTTAAATTTTGTTAGGAAAATCAATAAGATAAATCCAACTAAGGTAAATTATACTAATTTATACTTGCTGACAAATAAATTAAGTCTATAGTAATTTTAGGTTAGTCACCTTAAGAAGTCAAAGATAGAAAAATCAACTACAAAAACAATAGGTTAAAAAAATTAAATAATAACCCTTAATATATATATATATATATATATATATCACACAAAAAATAGTATAACAACTCCTTATTATCTATATATAGGAATTGGATAAGTGTCGGTACATATGTGTAGGTACATACGTGCACATAGGTACGGAAGTATCGGTATGGAAGTGTCGGTACATATGTACACATAGGTGCATACATACATATAGGTACCAAAGTATTGATACGTTAGCATTGGTACGGAAGTATCGGTGAGGAAGTGTCGGTACATACGTACATATAGGTACGGAAATATTGAAATACTAACATCAAAAGAAACAATCGGTAGATTCGATGTATGAGAAGGTAGAAATAAATCATCAACGCTAGAAAAAAAAGTAAAAATAAATCATGCAATATTAGATGTATAAGAAGAAGAATATTAGATTTGGTTGGTGGCCCTAGCCCTTTCTTTCTACACGGTTGAAGATAATTTTTTGGGTTGGACAAAAAGTTTCATTTTTAAGTAGAATCATTATGTTAGCAATAAAATGAAAAGTTATAAATAAATTAATTATGAGACATTATAATTCACTCAAGGATAATATAGGAAGAAAAAAAATTACATAAAAGGAATTAAGTCTGGCATTAAATATAAATGCTTACTTGGACATAAGTCAAAGGACTGTAATTAGTTTTTTTTATCTTGGTTAAGGTTTTAGTCTAAAGATAATCTTTTTCAATGATTAATATCTAGTTTCCTATAAAATTAAATTATATTTTAACTCTGTTTCAATTTACTTACGCTTGAATATTGGTTTTTTTTTACCTATCCTCAAGGTTGGGACGTGACATTGCATGTGGTTTCAGCACACAACGTCTCGCTCTTTGGGGGCGAATGTACGTGGTATGCACAAAGACTAATTCTGGCCCGTTATATTTGAGTCTCTATATGTAGAGACCCTCATTGAGCTTGTTTTTCAAGATAGATGTGAGAGGAGGGGAGAGAGGGGAAGAAAAATGAAGGGGAGAGAATTCTCATTCATATGTAATAGAGTAGTGCTACACCTATATTTATTATTTACTTGTACCATTATTTATACTATCGTTTTTAACAAAAGCAGAATCTGCCAGTTCATGTGAGTAGAAATGATGATACAAATGGTCGGTAAAAATATAATTTTTGCATATAATGCGAAGGAACAAACCACAAGCGATGGGTTGGCATTGGCTTCTGGGTAGCTATACTCTATATTCCACGGGGCACGGATGATGCAGTTGTAGGAGGTTACAAGGCAGAAAAATCGAAAAGTAAGAATCCATTTTATTATCACCAAAGTAACCCTGAAACTGTCCCACATCACACTTTGAGTGCCGAGGCATTTTGGTCAGTTGGATGGAGATTGTTACAGGAACCGAAAGATACGAGGGAGAACCGCTGGGAAGAGAGTGATGTACCGTATAGTATGGTGATGGGCCACGTATCGCAACATGGCAATGAATAGTTCAACATGTATCAATGTAATCATTCACATATACATCCCCTCAATCAAAAGATTTTTTTTATTGAGATTTTTCAAAGGGTGAAGGACCAACACAAGTTTGCAAAGGGTCATGAACCAACCCAACACAACACAACACAATTGCTTAGGTGCCTTTTGGTTTTTAGGAAACTCGCTTTATCATTGACAATTGAAAATGTCTATATAACCCCAAAAGCTGATATATTTCCTTTTTACTTTCTCCTCGTTACCAGACTTGGAAATTATTTCACATCTATTCATTTCCATATGCTAAGCATAGCCTAGTTAGTAAAGAAATAGATTTTAGATTTTCACACGCTATTTTTCTCCGCTTGCACGTACCTTTAAATCCAATAAACTAAAAAGAAGATGTTGGAAATAGAGAAAAAAGAATGCGTACAACTCTTTTCGCTCATCCCAAAATAATTGAACAAGGAAAAAAAATAAGACTCGTCACAATTCACAGGCTAATTATAAAAATAGGAAAAGAGATAAGAGTTACAATTTTATGTACATTGTATACTGTTAATATTTTTCGAAAGTGAATTTAATTTCTAAAGAATCCCATGAACCCTCTAAAGCAAATTTACAAAATCACATATCACAAACTAAAAGAAGAAAACTCAGAGTGTACAAATTAAAATCAAACCCATCTCCTTTAATTTCGACATGAAAATTTACAATTAATTAATTTAACTTTGAATTATATCTAGGGGTTGAAGAAGTTGTCACCACAATGGCATTTCCAACCCAGAGGCTTGTAATTGGAGTACTTGTTGGTACCTGGATGAGTTGGGTCAAAGAACATCATGGACATGGTTCGGGTCATGCCCGTTTCGATCTGCCGGTCGTGGCTGGGAATGGTGGGCACTTGAACCGACATGCATGGGTGGCACTCGTTGCACTTGTTGTGGCAGCTTGGTGGTTTGGATCCTAGCCTGGTTTTCTCCTCAAATAATATTCCCTGCACAATAATTTGCACAACATTAATTAAATAGTTATTAATTAAGTATGACTTTATTTTGTTTCAATTCAAATCAATATCGCGTGATAACTATTTCGTTTTCAATTTTTTCTTTCGTAACTGAAATGAAAACTAAAAATTTTGTCGGTTTTCAAACAAATGAAAAGTGAAACAGTATTCAAACGGGCCAAAGTTAACTGAAGGGTAAATATTTATGCTTACCCGAAGAGGAGTGAAACGATGAGGCAGATGAGTAGTAAAACAAGAGGCGGCTGGAATTGAAGAGATAAGAAAATGCAGAAGCATGATGGCTCTGGTGACTTTGAAAAGAAGGTAAAGGGAGTAATTATTCATGGTAGTTAAAATATGTTATGCATACCATGTCACCATGAAGTCATCCCCCAGATTAGAACCCTAGCTTCCAGGAATACAATATAATGTTGAATTCCCACTTGCTAATTTCTGAGAAATAACTTCCAACACAACAAGCAAATGAGAGAGAGAGGGAGAGAGGGAGGTTTTGGGTTAAATTTGTGATGGGGTTGGATAAAAGGAACGAGCAGAAGGTGAATAAATGGGGGTGGTGGCGGTGGTCAGTTATGGGGGTTCTGACCACAATGTGTGTGTGTGTATGTGAGAGAGAGAGAGAGAGGCGCAGAGGGGACGCAGAATAGTGAAAGGAACAATACGAAAAAGGAAGGGGTGTGCTATCCACGCACCCCTTTTTACTTCTCACGCACCCCTGTTAAATTCTGTCCGTTAGATCTTCTTCAATTCATTCGATCCGACGGCCGAAATCTAAAAAGGTGTAAGAGAAGTAAAAAGAGTTGTGTGGATATCACACCCCAAAAAAAAAACAAATTTGGGAGAATCAACATCAGAATCAAGGACCCTTTATTTACTGTGTTATCAGGTCTACCTGGTTTTATCTGCAGCTGGGAAGTGAGTAGGAGTGACTTGCAGTAAATTCAAGATAGGGTTGTAGGTTAAAAACAAAAAGAAAGGAGGCAGTAGTTATACCATTTACATTGAACATTTAATGAGGTTTGACTGCTGTTAAAACTCAGCTGGGTGAGATGTATAAGGGCAACTCGACCGTTGCTTATTGCCTTGAAGATAGGCAACTTAATTCACTCTCTTCCCTCCCAAAACACTCTAGTCCATTTAGGCAATTGGATTCAAGGCGAGCCATATGAAAAAGTCAGGTAATAATCGCATAATTCAGTGCCCTGCTTATGTGAAGTAAAGCTGACATCATCCTGATGTCAACCACAATTTAAAATATTAAAAAATTATAGAAATTATAAAAAATTATAATTTTTTGATTTTTTCTATAAATACTTAATCATGTTCTTCCACTTTACACTATATTTCAATATTTTCAAATACTTTCAACCAATATTTCATTATTATCCAAAATTAAAAATACATTATTTTTTATTATTTTACAAAAATAAAAAATATTAATATTTTAATACAAATTGCTTGGGTTATTCAGTTTAGGGGTGGAGATACACTTGAGCAGTTACTATTCATTGCAGGCAGTTATTGTTCATTTAAGGTGATTGAGTTGCCTATTGCCCAGAAGGGCCTTTCTACACTGGAAGTGCTCTAAAAGAGAAACTCTCATGTAATCATGTATCGCCGGTCGTTCAAGCATTATAATATGAGTGAATGATAGAACTTATATGTCTTGTACGAAAAAATGATGAATGTCAATGTATGAAAGAATGAATTAGTAATACCACAAAGCAGTCTCCATTTTAAGAAGTTTTTAATTGTTTATTTTATTACAAATAGTATTATTATTCTAAGTTATACTAAAAGATAAATGGAATTTAAACTCGAAACATATTGAGCTAAAGTTAAATACTCTAATCACCGGGCCAATTCAATGCACTACCTGTTAATAGAGGCTTTTATGTTCACTATGATTATGTCCACAGAATGACTCCTGAATGTGAATATTAATCAAAACCCTTAATATTTCTAAGGCCTTTTAGCCAAAATGGTCACTTTGGTCTCTAAGATTTAAATTGATAAAACTGGTCCCCGAGTTTGTCCACTATAAATCATTTTGGTCTTTTAGTGAAAAATATCCGTTAAATAAGATCAAAATGACAAAAATACACTCAAATTTTGTTAAATAATTTTGGTAACATGCTTGAGATCGAAAGGCATCGCGATTTCAGCATATCTTAATAGCACTCGACATGAAGTATTGGCATTATTCGAAAGTGGTTTCGACATAACTCATAAAGAATTACTGCAACTTATTCAAACTCATAAAAAAGGCGAACTAAAAAACCATACCCTAGCAATAATGAAAAGAACCCACTTATAGACATGACGAGTTGTCTGGGGAGATATAAATTAGCCACATCTAATAGGAGAATGACACGTGGACTTTAAGCTCAATATGACAATTTAGTTTTGCCCTTGATGTCGTAAGTAGACCATACGGTACTACAAAGGGCCTGACATCTACATGCCCTATAGGTATTGGGCTTTCGGGTCAGTTACGTATCGAGGAGCCTTCTAGGCCCATGATATGTCTTGCTACCATGGCATGCCAAGTCCAAGGTGGCAGGAAGCCGACTTTTCGAAGTCTTCACTTGGGTGTCTGGAGCTACTGAGCAATTATCAACCGGAGACCTATGGGACCATTCGTAAGGTGCATGCGGAGACTTGTCTGTATCACTCTAGCAGAACATAGCGGTCTGCTTAGTATGGCATGCACCATCCCCTTCAGCTGCCTACAAGGGTTCACTCCTATAAATAGCCAAGTCCAACAAGGAAATCAATAATCGTCACTTATTGCTCAGAATTTTCTCTGTTATAGTTCCTTTTGCAGACACCATTTTATTTGAGTCAATAAGGCTAACGGTGTCTCTTGTTTAATAGGTGGAGTTTGCTAATTCAACTTTGGATGAAATTTACATCCACACTGTCATCGATGCCAACCACAAGGTGGATACCACCATGAAAATAGAGAACACTGAAATAGCCAAACACAACTCAAACTCCCATGATGACCAAGTCGCTAACTTGACATAACCCCTCATAACAATTTGCATGCATAGCTAGGGTTAGAAAATCAACCGAAGGTGATATGCTTAAAAAAAAATAAAACAGAAATGAAGATGAAAGAGGATGAGGAAATGGGGCAGAATGTGAGAAAGTTATGAATGAGAAATGATAAACACACATCGATTTTCTCCTTATACACTTATTTTAATTTAAGTCAATTGATTTCGTTTGATATTCAATCTAATAGCTAAATATAGAGAAGGGTATATGAGAAGCTAAAAAATGTATGAAAATCAACTCTCCTTAGAAACTTGCCATGAAAACTTGAAAAATAAGGTTCGGAGTAGAGAAACAGAAGAATGGAGAAAAAGTAAAGGAAGAGAAAGGAGAAGGTGGAAGTTGCCGCCGAGCCCATGCCAAAGCCATAACTTCAGATGAAGCCTTAACTTGTGGTCCAATAATTCAGTACGTAGACTTTATTAAACTCGACTATCTTAACTAAAACTCACAACCTATGTTTAGTAATATGTAGGCCTAATTTAAAGAGTAATATTACATTTATTATCTAGTTGTACTATTACTTGTACCATCTTTCTAATAGAGGTAGAATCCAACAACGCGTGTGAGTGTCATATTTTTTAGAAAGATTATACATACGATAGTACAAATAAATAGTAAAAATATCATTTTTGTAATTTAAA
Organism: Cydonia oblonga; assembly: GCA_015708375.1. Classification (NCBI taxonomy): domain Eukaryota; kingdom Viridiplantae; phylum Streptophyta; class Magnoliopsida; order Rosales; family Rosaceae; genus Cydonia; species Cydonia oblonga. The sequence continues at coordinate 6,383 of JADOBS010302362.1, read as the reverse complement.
TGAGAATATTTATTACATAACGCTAACCCAATATAGTGGTCATTGTTTAAAATTCATGAGTTGGTGGAGGACCACCATACAACTCTTCCAATTGACTTTTATTCAACTTTTGCACTAAATCTTTGTTGTTAGTGTTTGTAACTTACCTATATGTTGTAAATGCTAGTATTCAATATCATGTACTTTTTCTCTATACTTTTTTCCTTTTTTGTTAAACGATAAATTTTATTAAATTAAATATTAGATTAGCCAATAACGGGGTTTGAACCCAAACCATCATGCAAGAACTCAACACATTTCCACTATTGTGGTAAAATGTCACTTTCTTTGTCATTGGCTTTATAACAGTTGACTTATTATTTTTAAGTTTTTAATTGTTTAATATTTTAACTTATTTTTTGTCCAACAGTGAATTTGGTTGGGTTGTATTCCTCTTCAATATTTTGTGTTCCAGTTTAGATAATTGCTTCAATTAATGTGAATTAGAGTAAAAATATGGGTTGTGTTACATTTTGAAATTATTTTATAATTTTTTTCTGTAATCCACGTGGCACCAACGTGATCAATTTTAATTGAAGTGCCAAACTAGGGAGTTTGATAAATTTCAGAATTCTTTGATAAAACAGTTATTTTATATTTTATATTAAAAAAAAAAAAATTTATGGCAAACGAAGCTTCTCTGTGTCTGACTCTGACTCCCAAACCCTTTGGTGATTTGATCTGAGCCCTCAGAGGCGGATGAACTTGCGGCCTTGGAGATCCAGAACTCCGATAACCTTGTAATCTTCTGATTTCTTGTTATTTAATTTTATTGGTTCCTTCTCTTCCTTTTTCTTTGTGAATTTCGTATTTCGTTTACTTTCATCCCAACCATTTTATACTCATTTGTTGAATAAATTGTATGAATTTTCCTTTAGGGTTTCTCTGGGTTTCTTGCTTGGCCTTTTCCATGGCATGTTAGGCGTTAAAATCACAATTTCTTTTAGTTTTATGTTGTTTGGTTTGTCTAATTTTGGCATGGATTTGTTAATGCATAAGGAGATTTGGGTTTTGTTAGTCGCTTCAAATTAACCCTTTGTTTTTGTTGTTGCAAGAAAGGAGATAAATGGAGGAGGACAGTGAATTTCGGCGATGGGACGAGCTCATACCTGATGCTCTTGGGCTAATATTTAGGAATCTAACCCTTCAAGAGACACTCACTGTAATCCCAAGGGTGTGCAAGTCATGGGAAAGAGCAGTGTCTGGACCTTATTGCTGGCAGGAGATAGACATTGCGGAATGGAGCAAATTTCGTCCGCCAGAGACCATTACGCGAATGCTGCAAATGCTGGTCATAAGAAGCTCGGGTTCGCTCCGAAAGCTCTGCGTTGCTGGCCTTCCCAATGACCAGACTTTCTCCTTTATTGCTGATCAGTAAGTAGTACAAACTTACATTATCATTACAGCTCTTTGTTTCCATTTTTCGGTTATCAATTTTAGTATAGTGACTATATTATATAGTTAAATTGCTGATTGTATATGTTAGAATTCGTCATCACCACTTCTCTCTCTCTCAGAATTATTTTAAGGGTGCGTTTGGGATGCTTGATTTCAGATTTAGGGATTTAGTTCATGCTTAAAGTATTAGGTTTAATTGCTTGATTGTATAAGAAGAATATGGTTTAATTGCTTAAAGTATATGGTTTAGTATATCACAAATATGTTAATCTTTATTTGTATGAGAAGAAAAAGAAGAATACATGGTTTTAAATGATTGATCGTATTAATCTGAATTCATTTTGAACATATCGTCTCAAGTTATTTCAAATAAATGTTATCTACTACGTTTATAGTTTCTTAAAACTAATATTGCCTTACTTGCAAATACAAATCCGCTTTTAAATCCTTCAATTCCCAAATTTCAAATTAACATTCAATTTACTCCATGATGTGGAATGCAACGTTGTATTTCCATCTGTTTCCCAGTATGTGTAGCTTATGCGTGGGGTCGGTGTGAGTGATATGCCACATAAATAGGCATGTGATGGAGTAAAAAATTATGTGTTTGGGAGTAGTTCTTCACCTCAATGTCTGGATACAACTGAAAAGTTCGCAGTTTAGAAGACATGCAGCTTCTAAAGGTGGACTGATGATCAATCTCCTGGTTTTTATATAGGAGCTGATGCACCATTGTGTTTCGTATGAGTAGTGAGTGCTGTGTAAAAGTGAGGTATAATTTAGTGTGTAACCAACTATTTGAGAAGGCATTCCAAAATGCTTGAGGTCTGATGTAAAATTGAGGGGTCTTGCATGTCTGTATGCTGGTGTCTCGTAGTGTTAACATCAGGCCTTGCTTGCTTGTATGCATTTGTATTATTTGTTTTCTTAGTAACGATGTTTTAGATGATTCAATGGATGATTATCCATCTTTTGGATTCAGATTTACTTGCTGAAAAATCTAATGTAGAAATTTAATGGAAAATACCTCAAAAGAATATAAAAACAGAAAAGACATGATGTTGTAGCCATTAGAAAGAATTTTCTTGTCCATTTCAAAGCAAGATGTGACATATTATTCAGTGTTCTATCGTGCAAAATCTCTTTTTTGGGAAACTTTGGAATTTGATTCTACAACTAGCAAGGGAAGGACAGTTATCTATGAGTTGATAGCCAATGGAGACCCCCTAAGTCCTCTCTTTGTAGAGGAGACCCATAGAATATTTAAACAATCTCAAGGATGTCCAAGGGAAACCCCCTCCCCCTCTTATTGAAGCAAATAGAGAATTAGGGTTCCGAATTAGGATTGCTAAATCTTAAATTCAAAGTTAACCAAAATCTTCAGTTGCTAAATTATGTAAGAAAAATGTTATGATATTGAAACTTCATGCTTTGAGTTTAGAGGTTGTAAAATTCAGTTTCTTTTCGTGACGTTTGGCTTATAACAGCTTGCAATAGACGGCAAGCCAATATTGGTAAAATTAAATCTGGGATATTAGCTTAATAAGGCTCTTGGCATGGAGGTTCCAGAGATTACCTTTAGGGGTCAGAAGATTAAACTGAGTTGACTTAAGCGTACTTTTCTACCTAGAGGTCAAAATTTAATCATAAACGAGCCGAGATGGATTAGGTAGGTTAGAGCATATATGCTCTATTTTATAGGATCAAATCATTGATGGTACCTAGTGCTAGACATTTCCTGTTTTGTCGCCATTACTTGTCCCTTTTGATGGAAACTTGAAAGATTGATAGTTATTCTTGGGAGCTGTCGTTCTAACTCATTTTTATGGTTAACTTATCTCGGGTGCCAGTATAAATGGTTTGGCTTATGCTTTCATGTTAAGTTATATTATTGGTTGTTTTAAATTGTCAATTTGTTTAATTTATACATTTGTTTGTTCATTTTTTTATTTGTTCTTCGAAGTTCTAAACTTAAAGCATGAAGTATTAATATCATAACGTTTCTATAATTTAGCAACTGAAGATTATTGTTAACTTTGAATGTAAGGTTTAGCAACCCTAATTTGAAACCCAAATTCTCTATTGCTTCAATAACAGGCGTAGGGGGTTTCCATTGGATACCCTCGAGACTCTTTAAATATTTTACTGATCTCTTAAAAGGCCTTCTCGCACACTGCACTACACCTCACTTATATATTACATGCTGCAAGCTCATGCATGAAAAAGTGGACCGATAGTTTTTATATAGGTTATTTAGTAGCCAACCTTGAGGTTAATTGTTGAGCCACCTGTCTAATCTACTAAATCAGGAAGTTACAACCATCTAAACTGATCATTGTTAACTTTCCCAGTTGTTTTCTTAATCATGCTTTATCTGTTTTTTTGGAATACTCGGTGTAACTTGTTGCAATTTCCTTCAACCTTTGCATGATGTCAGTATATCATTTTAATTTCTTACGTTGTTCAGCATAATATTCGGCTAACTATCATATTCTTGTAGTTTAAACTGATAATCTGTTGATGTGTTCATCTTTGTTATATTTTATTTCTTCAGTATATTTTTTAAACGAAAAAATAATAATTCTGTTTGCTAGTGCCAAATCTCTTCGGACACTGCAGCTGCCAAGAAGTGAAATAAGTGATTCCATAGTGGAACAGGTTGCTGCAAGGCTCTCTTCCGTAACTTTCTTGGATGTAAGCTACTGCAAAACTATTGGAGGCCCTGCACTTGAGGCATTTGGGAAGCGTTGTAGACATCTGAGAAAGTTGCAGAGATGCATGTACGGATGGGAGGTACTTGACAAGGTTTCTCAAGATGACGAGGCCCTTGCAATAGCGGCCACAATGCCAAAGCTCAAGCACCTTGAGATACTCTGTCTGCATGTTAGTACAGAAGCTGTGCATCAGATACTCTTGAACTGCCCTGAGCTCCAGTTATTAGATGTGCGAGGGTGCTATAGTGTGAAACTTGATGAAAAGTTTGTCAAGAAATTCTCGGGGCTGAAGCTGGTGGGACCAGGTTCCGACAATGCGGGCTGGGATGATTGTTCAAATTACTCAGTTTCTTCTGGCTACTTGGCATGGGATGTAATGGATGATGATTTTGACGAAGAGATGTTAGATGAGGCCTGGGAAGACGACCTTAGCGTGGAGGATGTAGAAATGAGGTTCTATGATGGTTTTTATCTCGATAATGGTGGGTTTGACTGGCCCCTATCTCCTTGAATTTTCTTGATGGAGTGTTTGATGGGAGTTTTGGAGGAGGTTAGGAGTTTAACCTGGTGTAAGTAATGTTGTTTTTCCGACTAATAATCGGCGTGAAACTTCATTGTGTATGTTTCTTTCTGTAACCATGTTGTACTCGGTGTTGTACTATCTTTGTATATCAATGCAAGTGAAATATGTGAAGCTTCGTAGGTTTTGTTTTGTCAAATACATATATACGTGTGTGCGTGTTAAATTTGACCGTCATATAATGATTTTATTAAATACACATAAATATTAAAAAATCTCAACTACTTTTGAATTATTCAAACACAACGGTGACATACAATTTCCATATAAGATAGAAGTGGCATCACCGTCATTTAAGAGAATCTTTCTTACAACCGATTGTATTGTATGACCACATGATAAAAGAGAGAGAGACACAAGGTGATATACCAATTGATCCTTTCCAAACGATTATCTTTCTAATTTAACCACCTCGAAAAATAGAAAATCCAATCTCTTGCATACAGTACAATTTTCCACCATGTAGGCTCAGATTAGGTACTAAAGATTGCAGCAGATACGAGTTCCAACGGTAGGTAAGCCAGTTCTACGTCAAGTGCACTTTTTGTTCAAATATCTACAAAGCAGAAAACCACTTGAGCAAATGTAGTTTCAGTACAAGGAAACTGAAAAAACAACGAAACGAAGAAGCAAAATTTGCATAACAAAACAGAGGAAAACCTGTAATGCTGACACTGAACCAAAATCCGGACTGGTTTTACAATTTCTTATCTCTGATCTAACAGACTGGATCGATAAAATTCCTCGTCTAGTATTAGAGGTGGTATACTCCATGCTCCGAGTGGATGTGCAGACGCACTCCCTCCTGAGAATTTCAAATTTCACAACAATCAATGAAACCTGACAGAAAACAAACGAGGATGCAGTTTCATATGTGGTAAAATTAGACGGCAGAAAAGCTACCCTCTTTAGTTGCTTCTACACATCTTCTCTGGTAATTCAAGGACAGCTGTGGATCGAGCCTTTTCAGTAAATTGTTGTACTTCTCTTCAGCCTCAGCTATATATTTTGCCTGAAGCAGTAAATAATGGTGGGTGTTTGTGAGAGGAAAAAATAACGATTTCTGTCAGATTTATTTCGAATTTGACAAAACTCCGATTTAAGTAGAAGCTTAACAGCATGACAGGAAGATATTAAAGCTAAACTATATAGCAACAACATTGTGCCAAGAACCAACCATATAAAACATTTCTATCATTCTCAGTCTACCGGAATTAAAGCTTATACATCTAAGGCTGCTGCTGTATGTGTAAGAATACCGAAGATTGATTAAAAAACAAGAAGGCTTGCTAATAAATGTTAGCCTTGATAAAAGTCATTGGATTTGTAGTTCTCCATTGATATCTCTAAGGATTTGACCCATATCAACTTGACTTGGTTCTGATTTCACTGGATTTTTTTAAGAATACCGAGTCGGGGTTTTCCTAACTGTATAGAATAGGGCAAGTCCTTTCATTTGTTTTTTGTGCTCCTTTGGACCTCTTCTTAGATAGATAATCGCAGGTTGCAATCATTGACCGAGTAGATTGAACTGAATCCTTTTTTAGTGTATACTTTTACTGAGATCAGAGCTACAGATGCAATATGAGAAACCAAGGGCCTCAGCTCAGGGTGGTCTGAAGCTGTGGTGTTGCTCGGTACGGCTCCAATCC
>JADOBS010302361.1:0-13942 GCA_015708375.1 Cydonia oblonga | reverse complement strand
TATATATATATATATATATGTATCTTTGAGGTGATATAACGTATTTGTTCAATGGATTACAAATAATCACGTAACAATTTTTCTTTTCTTACACAATCTTGTTTAATCATATTCATTATTTTCGTTTTAATTCATTCAATCTGATGACTAAAATTCAAAAAATGAGCATCCAAAGAAGAAAAAAATGGTATCACAATTTTAGTTAAACCCTTAATACCAAAAAGATTCGCAGTCTATTACCATTTTTAATTTATATATATATCTGAGGTTATATAACGTATTTGTTCAATGGATTACAAATAATCACGTAACAGTTTCTCTTTTCTTACACAATCTTGTTTAATCATGTTCATTATTTTCATTTTAATTTATTCAATCTGATGATCAAATTTCAAAAAGTGAGCATCCAAGAAGAAAAAAAAGGGTACATAGTTATTATTTTCCTTTACTAATTCTTTTAGTTCAACTATGTTACTAACTTGATCAATGGGATTCGAAACTTAAAACCAAACCAAACCAAACAAAATCGGCTAATTGGGCCATCACCCCTACCTGGCATGACCAGGGGGATCTTGGGATCCTCTAATCACATCAGTTTATCGTACATCATGTGATCAGAAATCATTGTAAAGTTTTTATTTAAAATAGAATATAAACAATACTTGACAAAAACTTAACGCACAATGTACGATTAACGAATGTAATTGGAGAATTCTTGGAATCTTCACAAAGAGCATCCTCTTTCTACAATTGGAAAAAAAAAAAAGGTGCAAGGTTATCCAATCAACCATTATTTTATTTAAATTTTTTGTGAAGGAATATGCCAAATACGACAATCTATACAAAGAAAGTCACCATTTTCTTGATGCCGTACCGCTTTATGAGCTCCACTCTCCCACTCCCACTCCTGTCTGATTGATCCACAACGTCTGAGTTTCGGCCATGGCTTAGAGAATGGGCAGCATCACGTGTGGGAGGACCAGTCGATCATCAAATGGCGGAAGAGAGACGCCCATGTCCCTTTACGCTGCCATGAATCAGTTGAAGGTCAGACACTCATGGCATTCCATTTTCAATTTCAGTTTCTTGTTGCTTTGATTTTTTATTTTCAAAAATTTGATTTCTTGAATTTGGTTTTTGTATTTTTAAGCTTTTGGTTGAGTAGTTGAATTGTTTTTTTGCTGGGGTTTATTGATGAATTGTTGAAGTATAACTCTTTGATTCAGATTCACATTGTATTTTGGATGTAAATTTAATGTTCGAATGCGTTTGGCTGAGTTGTGTACTATGAATTTGAGGTTCTACACGCGATACATATCGTAAATGATGATGGTTTAGTAATTTCATGTAAAGTTTTAACTTTGCACTATGCTCGACTGCGTTTGAGTATAAGTTATATGTATTGTATGTGCAAGCTCATCGATTGGGTTAACATATTTGGGCTAAAGTTTTTGTTTGGAGTTGTGATACATTAGGTTTTTGGTAAGAATGTTTTTCTAAATATCTAGAGTGAATAGGGAAAGATGTGGCATGGTTGTGATGCCGTTTTGTATTATCGCACATCACTCATGAACTGTGCCATGGTTTGGTATGTGAGCATGGTGTTGCATATTGCCAATAGTATGGGTGTCTTGTTCAAGGTTGGGGGCATTAGCCGGATTACACATGATAGTACATCTAACTGGGTAGGATTAGGAACATGGGAAAGGAATATTGTACCCTTTCCTAAGCCTTAAAACCGCAGAACCAAATGGTTCCACGTCGGACTCAGATGTTTGGGGCACGATTCAGGAGCACCATCATCTAAGTTCTCATTGAAGGCCTTACTTTTAGAAGATATCTGACGTTCCTTATGTTATGCAGGGTCTCCGAAATATTGGTATGAATGCAACAAAGTGAATTTTTTGGTATCCAATTCTGCTGTTCTTGGAGCTCTTGACAGCGCGGCTCTTTGGGTCAAGGGCTTGCCTTTTGTCAAGTCCTTGTCAGGCTATTGGAAATTCTTCTTGGCTTCCAGTCCTAAAAATGTTCCCGTAAATTTTTATGACACTGCATTTCCTGATATTCAGTGGGAAACTTTGCCTGGTAAGCATATCTGTATCTTTCACTTTTTCTTCCTTATATTTATATTGTGTGTTGAGTAGGAGTGTAGAATTGATAGTTGGCTCGCATCCAATCAAGTTCTAGGAACTGATGGGAAACCAATAAAATTTATCAGGATATATTTATATCTGCAACTACCTAGAATTTAAGGACCCTACCGCTCTGGGAGAGGGTTAGGATGAGGTTTACTGTCTTCACTTTGGGAATCAGTCTCAGTAGGTCCAAGGATTCACCACATTCAACTTTTCTGCTAAATTGGAAGGCAGGTCTGGGGGAATTTCTTTGTTGAAGTTCTTCCAGTTACATTTCTTTTGTAGATAGATAGGTCAAGTTTCAATTCAGGACTCCTTCACTGCTACTGTTCCATTTAATGAAATGATATATGAATTTTGTTTCTTCTTAAAAATGTCTCTCTCATGCATGCCAGAGATCTACTGGATCATTTTACTTTAACCATGAGTTTTCTCTACACTGCTTCTTTGTATATTCCTTTTTTGCAACAGTGTAATTTGCATTCAATGTTATGGATAAGTGAGAGACGTTGAAGGCACGTTTAGGTGTACGCATTTTTAATTGTTCAGTTAATTTGTGTTCACATGCAAGTTGACTAATTGTTATTCTGGTAGAAGATTTTTGCTATCATGAATCGGCCCTCTATTTCACCACCCTTTTTCTTTCAAGAGATTTAGGCATGTCAGATAGTGAAACTGCTCAATACGTGCTGCTTACAAATGAGTCAGTTCCTTCCAAATATAAAATTGTGCTATGAACTATAGTCGCTAACTGAAGCTTGTGGAATTTGGAAAATTCTTTGCTTGTATTGTAACTTCATGATTCCATATTTATCTTTTCATCTTTATTTTTAAAAGAATTGGAAATTTAATAATTTTTTTATGTTCTTTTTGTTTATGTCCTTATTCCTTGTAGTGGTTTGAGCATTAACAATACCTTTATGTTACTAGTTTGTGAACTGTTTATGTTATTCTTCGATCATGATTTTTCCGTATCTAGGACATGCAATTTTCATCCAACTCATTATTTTTTTTCTCTAATGGAACAGTTCCTTCAAATTGGCAGATGCATGGATTTGATCGGCCTATTTATACAAACGTTGTTTATCCATTTCCACTGGATCCACCTTTTGTCCCTGCGGACAATCCTACCGGCTGTTATAGGACATACTTTGACATTCCTAAAGAATGGAATGGTATGGTCAATTTGAATGCATTGCTGCTTCCTATTTAGTGATGCTTTTGAATTCTTTTATTTTTATTCTTTTTTCCTTCTGTTATATGTTTCCTGACTCTAAACCTGTACCTCGTTATAATTTGTATGCTTCGAAATAGTCTTATTTTCAACTTTAAAGTAACATTTTGAAATGTAATTACATTCCGGAATGTATGCATGCATCATTACACACACTGAGGATTCACCTGCATGACATCCTCGTGCTTTCTGTTTTATATGACATGCGACTGGCATTTGACAGGTCGCAGGACTTTTTTGCACTTCGAAGCTGTTGATTCTGCTTTCTGCGCATGGGTGAATGGGATTCCGATAGGATATGGGTAATTTTTTAATGGCTTTTTAATTAGTTAGCAATAAGCGCACTTGTTGATCTTGTAGATTGTAGCACTCGGTGCATATAGCACTGTGAAAGTGAAGATATTTTGCGTTTATAAAGGATGCATGGTGTGGTAGGAATTTCTGTCAGATACGTTAACAAGCTTCATTTTGTGCTAGGTCAGTCACGACAGCAGACTTCCTGCTGAATTTGAAATCACCGACTATATTTACCCATCCAGTACGGACAAGAAAAATGTATTAGCTGTTCAAGTTTTCAGATGGAGTGATGGCTCTTACCTTGAAGATCAAGATCATTGCTGGTTATCTGGCATTCATCGTGATGTGCTTCTCCTTTCCAAGCCACAGGTTTTATTATCTTCTTGCATTTGTGTTTTCTTTTAAATATCATTAGACTGTGCGATGGTCTTTTCTTGGAGCTATTATATAGTGAGACTGGGGACATGTATGCATTGACGATTTGAATCTACAATAAGACCATTCCATCTCTTTGCATGTCAGCATGTCAGTGTCCAGATGTGTTTTTGTAAAAAATTGAAGTCATGATCTAGTTCATTAATTCGCTAATACATATTTTACTTTGGTTAGACATAAAATGATCTTAACTATTTCCTCATTATTTTGAATAACATAAACTGCTATTTGCTCCTAACTTTACTTGGGCATTGCGTACCATAACCATTAAATCCTAAGTTTAACTGATGTGCAGGTTTTCATTGCAGACTATTTTTTCAAATCAACTCTGGCCGAGGACTTTTCTTATGCAGACATACAGGCAAGTATCCATTAATCGAGGAAGGATGTCTTTGTTTTAAATGAGTAATAAAAACAAACAATGTTTTGTAGTTTTGTCTGGATGGACCTCTTGCACATTGCTGGACAATAGCGTGTGACCCATTAACATTTCTTATTCATACTATCTGATTATTTTTTTATGCTCACTCTTCCCGTGATTATCTCAATGTCTGTTAGGTTTACACTGTAATTGATTTATCTGTCAGGCATTTGGAATATACCTGTTTTTCAATATACAATATGATGTGATTATGTTCTTGTCTTCGTGCTATTTCACTACATCAAAAAATTTTTTATTTATATATTTAATTATTTTGTTTTTTCATTTTTTACCAGGTTGATGTGAAAATAGATAACTCCAGAGAAACATCTAAAGATAGTGATGGATTTGCTGATCTGGCCTCATCTAATGTGGCTAGTTTAAAGCTTAATCCCTCACCTAGCACATGCCTTGGATTTCATGGTTATTTGCTGGAAGGGAGACTGGAAAAGCCGAGGCTTTGGTCTGCTGAGCAAGTAAGGGCTCTTGATGTGTTATTTCTCTTTTGTTTCTTCCTGTCTTGTTTATTAAGCTAAAAGCAACCATTTTAAGTTATATGCACTTTTTTTCTTATTAGCATTCATTGAGTCATCGATGATCTCCAAAAATACCTGTCAGATGCTGGATGTACCTGGGCACTGGGAATATTTTAACCTAATGTGTAATATTTGTGTGTGCTGCACCTTTTTGTTAGATAACTTATTTTGATTTCTTGTGCTAGATATGTTGGAAGAAGTGTCTTGTTAAATTATAACAGCCTATAGGATAAGTAGATTTTCTTGTTCACATGACGCCAGAGTTTGTGAATACTAGAGGTTACAACTTTCTCCCTTACTCAGCCTGCCTGAACTAAATATTAGTTAGGATTAAGGGTTAGTCAAGTCGTTTTGAGAATATGGCATTTGTTCTTTTCTACATGGTAATCAAGTTCTTGCTCGACTTAAAGCATGAAGTAGATAGATCACTCGAGATAATAGTATACACCTCCAACTGGGAATACTCTAAGAGAGTACTTTATAGAGCAGGAAGAAGATAGAGCAGATCTCAATTAATATATGATATAAACTGGCCATAAATGAGTTTTTAGCAAAAACTTTTTCTCTTACTTCCATCGCCTTTAAGACTTGAGGTTCTAATGCTTTTGGTGATGTTGTACCAAATAGTAAATATTAAAGAATTTGAATCTCTAGTTTAATTTTAGTTGCTGAATCCTATTGCTCTCATTCCATGTCTCTTTTATGCTTGTTCTCTAATGGGAATAATAAATGTTAGGGAAAGAAAGAATATAACCAGATGATTCGTTTTTGTGCAATTAAATTTGACAATCTTGTGTTACAGTATTTTCGTTTTGACACTTTTGACTTTTCTCCTGTGTGTGTCTCTGTGTATTGTATCCAAGTGTCTCGACTGATTGTTTACCATCCACAGCCAAATCTGTACGCTCTTGCTGTTATATTGAAAGATGCATCTGGCAACCTTGTGGACTGTGAATCATGCCTTGTAGGCATACGACAAGTATCCAAAGCCCCCAAACAGCTGCTTGTTAATGGGCATCCAATAATAATAAGGGGTGTAAACAGGCATGAGCATGATCCACGTCTGGGGAAAACGAACATAGAATACTGCATGGTTAAGGTGATGCATATTTTAGTTCCCTTCTTTATTCTCTGCTTGCCTAGTAGATCTGCAACTTGAGGGGATGGTTCTATTTACTGTGTTCTTGAAGTTTTCATCACTGTTTTGTGTACAGGAATTGGTTTTAATGAAGCAATACAATTTCAATGCTGGGAGAAAGAGTCATTATCCCCACCATCCCCGTTGGTATGAGCTTTGTGATTTGTTTGGCATGTACATGATAGATGAAGCCACCATTGAGACCCATGGTTTTGATCTTTCTGGGCACGTGAAGCATCCTACTTTAGAACCAAGCTGGGCTACTGCCATGATGGACCGTGTGATAGGCATGGTTGAGAGAGACAAAAATCATGCTTGCATTACTCTTCTTTTTCAACGTCTCCAACAATTTTTTCACCTCCTCAATTGGCTTTGAAAGCGGCGCGGTAAAGGTTATCTTTACAAAAGCAATGTCGGGTTTGAAATCCAACATTGTCATATTACCTTTTAATGTTCTGCCGTCTTCCAAATGTACCAAAAACTGGGACAGTTTTTCATAATTAGAACTGTCTAACGATTTTTTACAACAAAATTAAGATGTGGTAGGTTGAAGGGTTTTTATAGAGACAGATGGAAATTAAAAGATCGGATATGAGGAATCCAAAAAAATAAAAGATTTAACTTGGCTGCTCAAGGAATCAGCATCCAAGCATCGTTCAAAAAAAAAAAGATCGGATAAGGACACATGACGCGACATGAATGGTCGAAAATCTTTTTGTAAACCTGCACGGATTCTAGTTATATGTGGCACACAGTGGCGAGAAGCCACTAAAGACCAGTACGTGGCCCACCTGCCTTTTTCTTTCTTGTTACTATTACAGATGATGCTGCATATCGGTCTAATATCCTTAAAATTCAAGTGTGTTTTTAATTTAAACTCATTTACTTTCCAGGCCAAGCCTCATTTTTTTTTCTCCATCCATCTTTTTGCAGTGCATTCTTCACTTCCCCTCCTTGTTCTATCAACTTTTCTTTGGGTTATCTTATATTTCAAAAAAAAAAAAAAAATTCATGCTTACTTTTTAAAGAGTTTTAACGAAAAACCCGCGGTACTGTTCACTTTAACGAAAAATCACATTTTGATACTAAAAAGTCAAACCTACTACTATTCATTTTACCCTTTATTTTGTCCTTATCGTTAAAACTCAAAGTTTTCAAGCTCCTTTCATTAGTTTTCCTTACTTTTTATCTCATATTCAAGTTTCTGGATTTGTACAATGTTTTTAGTTTTCTCTATTGAATTTACGATTTTTCAATTTTTATGTAAATTACTCTAATCTCTCAATGTCTTGAGTGTAAATTACATGTATATATGAGAGGCCCCACACGCATAAAATTTCGGCTCTGTCATTGGTGGAACAAACGTGAGTGATTGAATTTTTTTTATAGAAATCTAAAGCGATAATATTGTGTGAAGAATAAGACCAAAAAAACAAATAATATATATATTTGCAATTAGTTGCACATAACTAATTACTTTTTATACCAACAAAACAGCGCTCTAAGAAATAAAAGGAATGGCTGGTTTGGTATTGCTGTGATTTGAAAAAAAAACTGTTTTTGTTGTACTACGAGAATAAGCGGCTGTGAAATAAAGCAGTAGAGTGTTTGGTAAACTTTTTTGTAAATGTGCTTTTGAAAAAAAAACATTATTATAGTGTTTGGTAAACTTTTATGTAAAACAGATGTGAAAAAAAAAGCCGGTTTTTCAAAGCTGGGTTTTGCAGCTTCTTGTTTTTGGCTTTTTTCACCTAAAACTGTGAAAAAAAGCTGAAGCTGAATGTTTACCAAACACAAAAAAGCTCCCTGCTTTTTTTGATACCAACTTTTTTCAGAATCATCTCAGTACCAAACCAGGCCGAAGCGTAGTTCAAAAATCTCATTCTACACTCCTTGTAAGTGTATTTTTCTTTGGATAATACTTGGGTCCTGACCGGTAAGGATCAATTTTTGAGGTGAACCAATAATATTGAAACACTTGGCACTTTAAGTAATTTTTTATTATTATTGATTCATTCAAAGTACCACGTGTTTCAATATTATTGGTCCATCTCAAAAATTGATCATTACCGGTTAGGACCCAAGTATTATCCTTTTTCTTTCCAAATATAAAAAATTTGAAATGTAGAATGAGATTTTTAAAATATTAATAACAATTGTGAGAAAAAAATTGCTTAGTTTCCTCATTTTACCAATCCGGAGTCACGTGTGGCAGTGGCTATGTCGACTCTGAAGTGAAGACTGAAGAGACTCAGTTTTGTCTCTTCCTCCAGTTCTGCCAAGTTCAGAAAAGAAAATGAAATTCATCGTACTCGTCTCTGCTTCCGTCGCTCTCGTCGTCGCCGTTCTCGTTCTCAATCCCGACCACCGTAAAACTCCTGCTCCCACTCTTTCAATTTTCACCATTTTTTTTCTTTAATTTTCAGTTTTAATACTTGAATTTTATTGCAGAGTGGCGGTGGAGTTTGTGGAGGTCTCCAGTGGCGGACTTGGTGGTGAGAAATGCCAAGATATACACGAGCGACGAGTCTCTTCCTTTCGCCGATTCCATGGCTGTTCGCAACGGAAGGGTTCTTCGTGTTGGCAACTACTCCTCCGTCCAGGTTCACCATGTTTCACAATTTTTTTTTATTTTTTATTTTGACAAATTTTGCAAAAAAGTTAATATAAAATACTTAACTTTGGTGTGATAGGGCGAACAGCTTGTTGATATTATTTTTGTTATTTTTTACCACTTCATTTCTTTTGTTTAATTTCAAAACAACAATGCTACTTAGACATAAAACCGACCACATTGTTAAGCACCAGTCTAAATTTTAGTACCGATGGGGATACGACAATGTGGTCGGTTTTGTGTGTCTAAGTAGCATTTAGGTATTTTATTTTCTGGCCTTTTATTATCTACTTATATTTCGGACCCCATAACCTTTTCTTTACATTATATGAGCTTGGTTGCCAAACAAAAGTACCAAGTTCAGTGAGCTTTAAATAAACCCTTCTCAAATGCAGGATATGGTTGGATATCGGACTAAGGAGCTCGATCTTATGGGAAAGATTGTCGTCCCTGGATTTATTGATTCTCACGTCCATCTCATTTTCGGTGGACTCCAGGTACGGCAGAAGTGTCAAATTTAAAATTGAGTTTGGTCTGAGTGTTATATGCTCCTTTTTTCCTTGAGAAACTCTCTGTAGGGAAACTTTTGTGTTTTTTGTTTTTGAGAAGAAACATGCTTTATTACAACCAAAAGTTACGTACAAAGATGTGGATGTGACATCCACATTCCACATACAACTTACAATAAGAAAGTGTACAGTAAAGTGGACAAGTAATCCGCCATAAATAGTAGAGAAAAGGACATTAATTAAAAAAAGTACATCTAGCTTAAGAAACAAGTGATTTTGTGACTGTACTCGTCTTACGCTTGTATTTTCCCTTCCTAATGGGAAATGTAAAGTTTTGTGTGCTTGGGTCCAATGCGTATATTGTTTGTGTTTTTAGTTTCTAATTACGCAATCTAAATATGCAAAACCACCATTTAAACTCAATTGGAAGCATAAGCCTTGAAAAATTGAGCGTTCAAGAGGCTAGGATTCCTTTCATTATGCATCTTCCATTCAAAACATGTTGTAGTGTTTGTTATTGGAATTTTTTACTTCTCTCGGGTTTGTGAATTGATTTATTGGATATTCCACTGTGTTGGTGTGCGTATGTGTTCATTTATATGAAAGTTTAAACATATCTATATACTATATTTTCTGGAACTTTCTTTCAACAACGTCTATCCTTTACGAGTCTTCAAACTGTGGTTTCCAACTATGCTTTTCCTATAATTGCTGTAATATAAACTTTGTACAATAACCAAATGATTTCTTATTTGTCTATTTTCCTTCTTATTCAAGTTTCTGTATGTGCATTTGAAATGTTGCCAATGGAAAACAGATGCGGCGCGTGGAACTACGAGGCATAAGGCAAAAAGAGGAATTTCTGAGGAGGGTCAAAGAAGCAGTGAGAAGTCAGTTCCCTGCCTTTTGTTGCTGTGTTGTTTTTTGTCTTTTTAAAATATTATTATGTTTTTCAAATTGCATAGAATCTTGCAAAACCTCATCTTTGATAGAATAAAAAAAAATGAAAAAATCAGACGCAAAACAAGGTTCTTGGATTTTGGGTGGTGGATGGAACAATGATTTTTGGGGAGGGGAATTGCCAGCGGCTTCTTGGATTGACAATATTACACCTTACAATCCTGTAAGTCTTATAAATGAAAGTTTGGTGCTTTGATAGTTATAATAGTAGGTGTTTTAATGTCATTTGTATACCTCGTTGACAGGTTTGGCTATCAAGGATGGATGGCCATATGGGCTTGGCTAATTCAGTGGCACTTAAGTTGGCTGGCATTACAAATTCATCAGAAGATCCAGTTGGTGGAACTATTATGAAAACAACCAGCGGAGGTATTATTTAACTTTATTTTTTTTATGTCTTAGATGCTTTCAGTTGGGCCATCCTGAATCTTTGCAATTCCTTGGATATACCAATAGGCAAGGGAAACGGCATACAATTCTTTCAATGTTTAGGGTGTTGGGTATTTGTTAACATGACACTTGTGATACTGCCGTACCAATAGTATCCTTGACTTATTCGACAAAAGTTCAAATTTTTTAACACAGTCAAATCATTTTCATCAATTTTGAGTATCCTTAGATCTTTAGATAAGTGACATCTAGAGTGATAAGTTACTTATGTTCCAGCTCATTGGTCTGCAGAACCTACTGGACTGCTGATTGATTCAGCAATGAAGCTTCTCCTTCCATCCATTCCAGAGGTATCAGTAGAGGAGCTGAGGGAAGCTATGCTTAGAGCCAGCAATCATGCCTTGATTAGGGGTGTAACAACAGTTGTTGATTTTGGTAGATACTTTCCTGGGGCATCAGTAAAGCAATCCTGGGAAGATTTTTCAGGTTTCTGTTAAGTTTCTTAAGGGTTTATTTGGATGTCCTTTGAGTCGAAACATTATTATTCTAGTTCACGTGACTTTTTGGTCATGTAAAGGAATCACTATCAACATTAACATACTGACAACAAAAGTTTAATGCAGTTCTTGAAGTGATATTGTAAAAATGATTAGTGTTCAGTCGGACGACTGTTTACAACTCAACTTTATTACATCCATGGAACATCAACGTGCTATTTTTTTTTTTTTTTTTTTTGGCCATATATATTAAGATTTTAATTACTCATGCTGCTTCAGATGCTTGTGTACTTGTTTTCTCATTTCACTACTTTTTGCAGATGTTTATCAATGGGCTGATTCTTCCGGGAAGATGGTGATCAGGGTCTGCTTATTTTTTCCCTTGGAGACTTGGTCACGGTTACATGTATGACTTCTTATCGGTTGCTTCTTTGGGGTCTAATTTTACTTAATAATTTATTCTCAACCTGACAGGTTAAAGAATGATTGTTCATATGTTTTTCCTTTATGTTGTCATATGAATATTCTGCCCTTTTCATGTAGAATGATGCTCCTTTTCAAATTTATAGAGGGCAATTATTTTGAACATTTTTTGCAGTTGCACTGTTGGTTAGATTTGTCTCTGCATACTGTTTCTTATCCGAAATGTGTACGAGTAAATAATGTCTACTCTCTTTTTTTTTTCTCTTGAAATGAAGGCTCTTGACATTTTGTTTGACCGCGAGGAGATGTCACTATGGGGAATTTTGCATTGGACAACTTACTTTCTAGAATATTTGTTTTTTGTATCCAACCAACCTAGTTATTAACTTCACTGAATGTTTTAATTTTTGTGTCGTTTATTGTCTTTCATGTTTTGTTTTCCTTTTCAGCACCTTGTTAACAAAGTTGGACGTACTCTGAGCCAATGGATTTTCTTGGGCGGCGTTAAAGCTTTTGCAGATGGCTCACTGGGTTCAAATAGCGCACTGTTTTATGAGGTGAAGACCTCGGTACTCTTGCATCTGCACTTCTTTTAGTAAATTTAACATATAAATTTGAAATCCGTTGACTATGGCCACTTCCATTTATTTTTTATATATTTCTCTGTCTCATATTCATTCTTCTTTCGCATACTATTGCTGTTAAAGGAGGGGAATTGTCGTTAGGAAGATGGGAATTCGTTGTAGTGAGCTTATCTAATTCACCTCATACTCTTGCATCATCTGTGATATCAAGTAACTTCTTCTACTTACACATTCAATATACCATTTTCGTGATAGTTTTCTTTCAAATTCTGTAGCCATATGCTGATGAGCCTCATAATTATGGGTTGCAAGTGATGGATAATGAAAGTCTCCTCAACCTGACCTTGGCTTCAGATAAAGTTGGGCTTCAGGTGTGGTCTCATCTCTTTGGAAATATCTCAACTCTCTACAAGATGTAAATGTAATCGTACTTCTAAAATTTGTTTTACGTTGTATTCAGGTTGCTATTCATGCTATAGGTGATAAAGCAAATGATTTGATCCTTAACATGTATGAGTCAGTGTTTTCAACAAATGGAGAAAGGGATCGAAGATTCAGGGTAAAGATATTTTCTGTGAACCTTGATTGTTCAAAAGTAGCATAACTTTCACAATTATTTTCCCCTTCGAATTTTTAATATATGTTTTGCATGACTGGAAAAATTGCTTTCAGATTGAGCATGCCCAACATCTAGCACCTGAGACACCAGCCCGATTTGGTGATCTTGGGATTGTTGCTTCAGTACAGGTTTGATCACAGTAATCTTATCTTTTGTATGCTGCGGGATCACATGTTACTGTACTTTCCTGATGACATTTGCATCACTTTCTGCATGGGGATGAAAGTCTTTTATTCTTGCGTACATGGGTTGCCGGGAATTATGACATTTTATTGCCCCATATTTCTCTACTTAATAAAATAGTTTTTGTTGACAAATGCCGTGAGTGGATGAGTTCTATTTTCCTCTTTCATTTTATTGCTATATTTTGCCGCCTTTGGTCTTAATATTTTTCAAACCTCTGAGTGATTATCGTTACTTAATTGTTGATATGAATAAATTTAATTTTAAAACTCAAACACCAATTCTCCATAGCCAGAGCACCTGTTAGATGATGCGGAATCTGCGACAAAAAAACTCGGGATAGACAGGGCTCGCAAGGGATCCTACTTGTTCAAGTCACTCTTGGCTGGCAGTGGACAATTGGCACTTGGTTCTGATTTTCCTGTAAGTATAATGACCCTCGCAGATATATTCTTCACGCTTACGTAATTATACGCAAGGCTCTCTGACATACTTTTTGTTTAGTGTGAAACTCTGTAATTTTAGATTGTTGCTGTTCTTGCAGGTCTCGGATATTAATCCTTTAGGTGGTATGAAGACGGCAATGAAAAGGATTCCCCCTGGTTGGGATACCGCATGGATTCCCACTGAAAGACTTTCACTGAAGGAGGCATTGAAGGGGTATGCAACGCTGAATCATTTGATCCTTTGAGATTTCATTTATCTGTTGACACAAATTTCCTTAGACTGCTAGTTAGGTTATTCGTGTTTCTTCTTGATCGGTGTCCCAGACCACTGTCACTAGGAATGTGGCATCCAACTGATCAACGTTGTTTTGTACCATCTCTCATACTTTCCGCTGTATTACAGTTCCACCTGAAACATTCACAATCGTGACAGGTATACTCTTTCAGCAGCTCGCGCATGCTTTCTTGACAGTGATTTGGGATCTCTATCGCCCGGAAAACTGGCAGACTTTGTCATACTG
>JADOBS010302360.1:0-13939 GCA_015708375.1 Cydonia oblonga | reverse complement strand
GGGGGGTGGGAAAGATGGGTTATCGGGATATTTTTTTTTAAAAAAATTATAATAAATTTTCTTTAATTAATTATTTTTAAATGTATAAAAAAAATTAAAAATTGCCACGTGGCATAAATTTGGCAACCACATGGCACAAATGTGGCAGCCACGTCAGCTCTTAACAGATCAATGGATGAAAAATGTAACGGATGTACTATATTGAATAAATAGTAGATGAGGTATGAAAGTGAATTTTTTTAAAGATGTTATAAGGAATTGAAATCGAGCCCAAACCTAAGATGGTAAAGTGTAATTTACCCTAATTTAATTGATTGTTTTTAAGTCTTTTAGTTCAAATGATAATAAAAAACTTTGAGTAACATGTTTCAATTCTTAACATTAGCGAAATATTTTTTTGGCCAACTGGCAGGTCATAGGGCTATAAGCCAAAGTATAGTCTTTTTTGACACAAAATTCATCTCTAGCAGAAGTTTGGGCCAAACAATCTTGGGACCCACCAGGCCAAAATCTAGTCATATGGCCAGCAGGCTAGGCAAGCATAGTCAGCCTGTTCAGTTGGGCCCAACGAGCACAACAATAGCAACATGATAATCAGCTAGCAACGGCTACTTGATTTCATGTAGCCGTTGGATTTTTTTTCCTTTTTTTTAAGATGAAAATTTTAAAAAAAAAATTTTAAAATGAAGCTCTTCCCAAGGCTTATAGAAATAGGGAGAGTTACTCACTTTAGTGACACGTGTCACTAGAAATCCTATCCAAAAAAATATTGAAATTATATAAAGATAAGAAATCTGGAGGCTTATTCATTTAGCGACAAGTGGCACTCAAAATATGTCCATAAATCTTATTTTAATATAGTAGTTTAATTTAATTAACCAATAAAACTAAAGAACAACTTAAAATAATAAATTATTGATGGGCTAAAAAATAGCCGCCATCGGTTAGAGATGGTATATAAATATTGACACACCTCGACCTAGATTGAGGCATGCTGGTCATCACGTGAGGGTGACGTAACCATGTGCACAATGCGGAAGCAATAAAGATAAAGAGAAATACGAATAAATAAAAACCAAGATACTAGCTAGGGCTGGTTCGGTATGGGATGCCGAACCGAAAACAGTATATCAAGTCCCAAACCGTTTATTTTTGGGACGAAAATCTGAGGACCGATCCCAAACCAAAATTTCGGTATTTCCGAAGTTTGGGATTCCCGAAATATTTTCGGTATTTCGGGATTTTTTGAAACCAAACCGAACCTGCATCAAAATTTAAAACCCTAATTTAAAATCAGAGATTCATGGACCTCCCACTCCCCTGCAAGCCCACACGGCCACACCTCGTTCCAGATCCGTCGACCTTCCCACCCCCATCTCCATCCCTCTCATTCCTGGGTTTGTCTTTGCTGCCTTCGAGAGTCGGAGAGCTTTGCGACTTGCATCGATCATAATCAAGTACCCATCCTCGTCGATGTGTGACCTTTTCTATGTTTTTCCGAACGAAATCACCATCGGAGGGCTACTCTGCTTCGCAGCAATGGCGCCGCTTCATAGAATTCTGATGTCATGACACGATGTGGTTGTTTCCCAATCCTAAATTCGTGAAGCTTTTTGGATCTAAAACAAGAAAAAAGAAAAAGATAGAAAAGCTACAGAGTAACACTCACTTTTTTTTTAAAAGATTGAGAAAGGATTTGGAGGCCTTGGGCTTGCTTCCTTTTGTGCATTTGAGGGAGTCGGTAGAGGGAGAGAAGATGACAGACAACGATGATTGGCAGTGGGAGTGGGAGTGGGAAGATGACAGACAACGATGCCATCAAGAAATTAAAAAAAAAATGAAATGAAGAAAGAGAAAGAAAGAGGTGAAGATGGTTAGGCCTTGGGCTTGCTTCCTTCTGTGCATTTGAGGGAGTCGATGGAGGGAGAGAAGAGATAGAGGATAGCTGTCAGTGGGAGTGGGAAGATGGCAGACGATGATGCCATCAAGAAATAAACAAAGAAAAGGAAATTAAGAAGTGGGTAAGTGAAGTTGGCAAACAAAAGGACAATAAAAAAAAGAAAAATGTGAAGAAGAAAGGTAGCTATTGTCTAGAGGTATGGACTGAAAGCCAAAAGCCCTAAAAAAAACAAAAGGTTTCGGGATTTCGGGATTTCTGGAATACTGAAAAAATAAGATTTGGAAAACCAATCCCATACCGAATCCTTCGGTATTTTTCGGGATGGGATTACCGAATTTTGGGATGATTTTGGTTTGAGATTTTTCGTTTTGGGTTCGGGACATTTTCGGTTTGGTTTTGGGAATTTTGGTAATTTTTTCCAGCCCTAATACTAGCAGTACTAGCTAAGATAAGGTGCTAGTGCGAGTATAAGTATGAAATACACAATCAGAGCATAAATAGCCTACGTGCAGTCTAGCAGGACCAATACTAATTTACAACACCCAAAGGTGAATCCTACATTGATGATAATCCGTCAGAACCTCCGCTAATTCCTCGTAAGCCACCAAGTCGCACTTTTACTTAAAACCTGGAGGGGCGCAAAACATAAAGTATAAGTGGGTAAAAACAAAGCTTTTCAAATTCATTTCATTTCTCAAAAGTTTTAACCCCTCACTGTAAAACCTATATAATTTCCTAGAAATATAATATACATATCTCAAAATCATATTCAGAATCACAATATGAAAAGTATGCCATGCCAAATATCTCATAATAACAGCATAAGTAACTCAGGTGAAACAACTCATAAGAAATAACATATCAGCCTAATCCACCTCTAGTGGGCATGTACGACTGAGTTTATAGCTCATAACCAATCTCAATCAAATCAAATCAAATCCATATCCTGCACACGAGTCGGAACCACCTATAATGGTCTATATGACAGGGCTGAGTGTAAAATAAATATGCTCTAGTGCTACGATCACGTGAAGACTACGAATAATCGAGTGTCACCTACGAGTCGGAACCACCTATAGTGGTCTGTACGACAAGCATGTGCACCTAACTTGGATCCAAGGTGAGCATATGGTGCGAGAGGGGAACATCACGTGAAGGACTGTGTTCTAACCATGGCGGGAGCACTAACACCGAGGTGCAGGTTTATAAGCTCTCAACACATCTCACATAATCATAAATTCACATAAACCATCCACAACTCACCTGGTACTTACCTGAGTGTCCTCAGCGTCAAATCACATTTATGCATATCATACTAACTCATAAATTAAGTATAAATTCATAGGCATGGCATTTCAAAACATACTTTCATTTAAATTAGTTTTCTGGGAAAATATCAAGTATATAGATATATACTGAAAACCAAAAGCCCACTCACTGGTATGTCGAAAGGTCGTAGCCCTCGAGTCTCGATTGGTTGCGCTCACGTTATTTAAAGCACATAAACAAAAGCCCACTCACGTTATTTAAAGCACATAAACAAAACTAGCTAATAACTTCTCATACATTGCTCAATTGGGGTAAATGAATATACCACCATGACCTACACAACCTCATGAACATCTCTACATTTTTAGAAAAAAATTTCATGACCCCACGCGCCCTCACGCGCAGACCAAGGCACAGCCAGACGCGGGCCACGCGCAAGCACGTGCCTGGCACAAGGGACGGAATAGTTAACGCCGTTAGGAAATATTCCATTAAAAAGTAGCATATGCCGTTAAAGTTACCTGACGCCGTTAGAATATTCCGTCAACTTTGATGGAATATTATGTCGTCTTCTTTCTTGGGTCGCCGTCACGGGAAAAGTGGAAAAACTTTAAAACTTCATATCTCTTCCATTTCTTAACCAAATTCCATGAAATTTGTCTCAAATTAAAGCTTACAACAAGTAGAACAAAACCTATTTCAAGCCTTAAAATCCACGGGATCTCGCCAAAGAAGCCTCGATAATCCGGCCAAACTTGAAACTCGCCAAACTCAACAACCCGACGTCCAAAACACTTCGTTTTTCTTCTCTAAGCTTAGTGGAGACGATCTAAAGCTCCCTATGATCTTAAAACTCCTTGAAACGTCCACATTTACGATTGCATGAACAATGCATGAAATCGGAGATTATGGTTTCTCGGGTTTTTGAAGGATTCACGTTCCACAAATGGTATAGATTGACTCCAGAGCTTGAAAGGAATCCAAAAACACTAACTAAAACCTTGATCTGCAAATGGAAGAGTTAGTTTGAAGTGTGTCCATACGGTTGTACAGAAATGGGAAGAAATCCTAGAGAGAAGAGTCAACGGAAAGGGATAGGTGTGTGAGGGTGTGGTCCAGCTAAGTCACCAACCAAAAACAGGGAAAACTTAGTTCTAATTGGGTCCAAAATAATTAGAACTTAGCATATTGGTCCACAACCAAGGTCTAAACCACATAACACCACAAACTCTCAAGGGTAATTTATTCAATTCCACGCTCGAGGATAAAACAATATACACACATCTGAAACGGTTTGTGACAATCTACCCCCTTAAGAAAATTTCGTCCTCGAAATTCACACAATAATTACAATCCACTAATAATCATAAAATAGGCGTGGATACATCTCTCTCATTTGGTCCTCTTTCTCCCAAGTAGCCTCTTCCACTGAGTGATTTCTCCACAAAACTTTCACCAAACTCACAGTCTTATTCCTTAAAACGTTGTCTTTCCAATCCAAAATAGTCACTGGTTCCTCATCATAAGATAAATCCGGATTAATCTCTAAAGGTTGAGAAGGAATCACATGTGATGGATTGGAAACATAATGTCGAAGCATAGAAACATGGAACACATCATGCACTTTAGACTACCCTGAAGGCAACTCAAGCATGTAAGCTACTTCACCAACTCTTTTGGTGATCCGATACGGTCCGATGTATCTTGGACTTAGCTTGCCTTTCTTACCAAACCATACAACACCTATGCACGGTGATAGCTTCAGATATACTCAATCATCTACATTATACACCCTGTCAGTGGCATGTTTATCTGTTAAGCTCTTCTGTCGATCCTAGGCCGCTTTCAGGTTAGATTTAATCGCCTGAACATTTTGTGTAGTCTCATCCACAATCTCAAGGCCTACCAAAACTCTTTCGCCAACCTCTGACCAACATAAAGGTGTACGACAAGATTTACCATAAAGTGACTCAAAGGGTGACATACCAATACTTGAATGAAAGCTGTTGTTGTAGGCAAATTCCATTAAATCCAAATGCTTATGCCAAGCGTCACCAAACTGTAATACCGAAGATCTCAACATATCTTCCAATGTCTGAATGGTCCTCTCTAATTGACCGTCTGTCTAAGGATGATATAATGTACTATAAAGTAATCTCGAACCAAGAGTTTCCTGGAATGCTACCCAGAACTTAGAAGTAAATCTAGAATCACAATCCGAGATAATACTCACTGGAACTCCATGGTACTTCACAATCTTCGATATGAACAATTCAACTAATCGGCCTAAAGAATACCTCTCCCTTACTGGAATAAAATGTGCAGACTTAGTAAGCCGATCAACGACCACCCAAATTCCATCATAACCATTCAGTGTACGAGGAAGCTTGTACACAAAATCCATAGTAATATTTTCCTATTTCCACTGTGGAACGAGAAGTGGCTGCATCAACCCAAAAGGCTTCTTTTTTTCCATTTTAACTTGCTGACAAATGACGCACCTACTCAATGCATTTTAGTACCTCCTCAATGCATTGCATAAGCTGAAATATGTGCTTCATCAAGAATTGCTTTCTTTAATTCCATATTATTCGGGACAAACATTCTTCCTTCTTGCATAAGTATGCCATCTGATTCTCTAACTCTGAAGTCTTTCTTTTTGCCTTTATTCCTTGCCTCAATTAATTCCTAGGCCTTTTCATCATCCATCTGGGCTTCGAGTACTTGATCAATTAAAATTGGCCTAACTTGAAAATTAGCAAGTGAGGCTTCTTCTCGATCTTCCACCCCTAACTTCACTCCAGTGGACCTCAAATCAGCAAGAAGAGGAACATGACAAGCATAAATAGCATTAAGTCTAACTGGAGTCTTTCTACTAAGTGCATCAGCCACCACATTTACACGACCAGAGTGATACTCAATCATGCAATCATAATCAATAAGCAACTTAATCCACCTTCGTTGACGAAGATTAAGATCCCTTGGAGTAAAAAGATATTGGAGACTCTTATGATCAGTAAAGATCTTATATTTTTTTCACCATAAAGATAAAGTCTCCAAATCTTCAAAGCAAAGATGATAGCCGCTAACTCTATATCATGAGTAAGGTAATTCATTTCATGTGGCTTCAATTGCCGTGAAGCATAAGCAAGCACCCTACCATGTTGCATCAACACATAACCCAAGCTATTCAAAGAAGCATCACTGTAAACCTTAAAATTACCGCTATCATCTGGGAGTGCTAAAACAAGTGCATGAGTGAGATAATACTTCAACTGCTGAAAACTTTGCTCACAATTATCATCTCACTCAAATTTAACCTCTTTTCTAGTCAACCTCGTTAATGGCAAAGCAATGATTGGAAAATCCTTAATAAACCGTCTGCAATATCCTGCTAAGCCAAGAAAACTTCGTACCTCAGTGACGGTTCGTGGTTGCTCCCAATTCTCCACAGCTGCAACTTTTTGAGGATCTACTTGAATACCTTGAGCAGATATCACATGTCCCAAAAATGCCATTTGATTCAACCAAAATTGGCATTTGCTAAACATAGCATATAATCGATGCTCCCTTAATCTCTTCAACACCAAGGTAAGATGTCGAATGTGCTCTGATTTAGACTTAGAGTATACCATAATGTCATCAATGAAAACAATGAAAAACCTGTCTATATATGGCTGTAATACTCAATTCATCAAGTCCATAAAAGTAGCAGGCGCATTAGTTAACCCGAATGGCATCACCAGAAACTCATAATGCCCATATCGAGTCCTATAAGCTGTTTTAAGAACATTTTCATTTCTAATCTTCAGCCGATAATATCCATACCTCAAATCAATTTTAGAAAACACGCAGGCACCTCAAAGCTGATCAAACAAATCATCTATACGCGGCAATGGATAACGGTTTTTAATCGTTACCCAATTTAATTGCCTATAATCAATGCATAATCTCAAGCTCCCATCTTTCTTTCTTACAACCAAACCTGGAGCTCCCTAAGGTGAAGTATTAGGCTGAATAAAACATTTATCAACTAATTCCTGCAACTGAATTTTTAATTCCCTCAACTCAGCAGGAGCCATTCTATATGGAGTCAAAGATATAGGATCCGTACCCGAAAGCAAATCAATGGTGAACTTCACATCTCGGTCTGGCGGTAATCCTGGTAAATCATCAGGGAATACATCAAGAAAATGTCTAACTACTCCAACCTCCTCCACACTACTAGGAGCAACATCATTTAACACCACATGAGCTAAATATCCCTGACAACCTTTCGTTAACAACCTTTTTGCTCTCATAGTAGAAATAACACCATGCCTCACCCTACTATGGTCACCCACAAAAGTAACCTCAGGCAATCCAGGATGATGGAAAGTAACTGATTTCCTGTAGCAATCTATATTGGCACGATTATAATGCAACCAATCTGTGCCTAAAATAACATCAAAATCCACAATATCTAAAGGGATAAGATTAGATAGCATAACTACATCTTCCACCATCACTGGACATCCTGGATATACACAATCAACATAACATCTCTCCCCTCTAGGCATAGCAAACTCTAAATCATACCCTAGAGGTGTAGGATGGGGTTGCGTCACTTGAGCAAATGTATGAGAAATAACAGAGTGCGTAGCACCACAATCAATTAAAACTCTAGCAAAGTGACCAAGAATATTTAACATACCCATGATCAAGTCAGGAAGATTCTGAGCATCCTGTAGTGTGATGTGGTTAATACATCCTTGGGCTTGCTGTCGTCCACCACGACCTTTACTAGCTTAATTACCTCGCCCCTGCACACCTCGTCCCTGACTAGGCTGACCAGACTACCTTGAAGATCCTGCACTACTGGAAGCAATCTTTACTTGCTGGGGCTGTCCCCCAGGGTACCACTGAGATCCACCAGCTAGAACAGGAGGATACGGCGTATAACCTCCAGAATACTAAGAATACCCACTATGGTAATAAGGATCCTGCGAATACTGATATTGTCCTGAAGCATAAGGAGCGACATCGCCCTGATAATGGTACGCACCACCTCGACCCATCTGACCATAACTACTAAATCCGGGAGCCTGCTGGATCGGCGCTGGTGGTGGCATAGAAGGCTGATGGGGCCTCTGCTGATTATGGGGACAATTTATAGCTCTATGTTCTGTCTGCCCACATGTAAAACATCCACTGCTGCCCCGCCTACACTCTCCAAAATGCCTATTATTAGACCTGCGACATAAATGAGCACTTCCTCTACCAGAATCTCTTTGTCTCTGGAATCTAAGACCCCTTGTAAATCTACCACCTCTTCTCTGACCAGTGGCACTAAAACCCCATTTAGAAGAACTAGAACTAGCTCCACTTCTCTTAAAGCTCTAAGTCTTGCGAGGTCCTTGAGAAAACTGACCTTTACCTCTATCATCTTTCCTCTGATTCCCATTCTTTTCTTCTTCTTCTTCACTCTCACTTGGCATATTCTCCGAATCTTCTGTCCTCAATAAAATCTCATAGAACTCCTGATAAGAGGCACAAGGAGTAGTGGTTGTCATAGAATGCCATTTCTTTTTAGTACCTAGCCTAAAGCGACGAAACATCTCCACTGGATTGGCAGCAATCTCTGGATGATTACGAGACAAGTTAGTGAATCTCATATAATACTCATTTTTCGTCACCTTCCGCTATTTCAATTGGGTGAACTCCTGCTTCTTGCGATCAATATATTCAGGAGGAATAAATCTTTTCTGAAACAACTGCTTAAATACCTCATAATCAGCAACTTCCTCTTAGGTCAAATGATAAGCCTCATGTCTCCACCAGGATGTAGGTTCTTTACCTAAGAACCAAGTAGTCGTCTCGACCCACCTTTTAGGATGAAGACTTCCCTGACTCTGCATTACTCAAAAATTCTTTTCCAAATGATTGAGCCACTGCTCTGCTCTTTCATCTCCTTCATTTCCAATAAAATGATTTAGCTTCAAATTATAAATAGCCTCAAGAAGTGTCATTTGAGGAAGGCGAAAAGAAGATTGAATA
Organism: Cydonia oblonga; assembly: GCA_015708375.1. Taxonomy (NCBI): domain Eukaryota; kingdom Viridiplantae; phylum Streptophyta; class Magnoliopsida; order Rosales; family Rosaceae; genus Cydonia; species Cydonia oblonga. Next base: position 4,734 of record JADOBS010302360.1, on the reverse strand, counting down.
GCATTAACAATAGCTTTCCCTAACTAAGCTATATCAGGGAAACTAGGCTCAGAAGAAGGACGTGGATCTTTACGAGGTGACATAGTTCTGACAGAAGACATCAAAATAATTAGAAAATTCACAAAATATGCAGGACTGCAAACCTAGGCTCTAATACCAAACTGATACACCCTGACCTAGATTGAGGCATGCTGGCAGTCACGTGAAGGTGACATAACCATGTTCACAGTGCGGAAGCAATAAAGATAAAGAGAAATACAAATAAATAAAAACCAAGATACTAGCAGTACTAGCTAAGATAAGGTGCTAGTGCAAGCATAAGTGTGAAATACACAATCAAAGCATAAATCGTCTAGGTGTAGTCTAGCAGAACCAATACTAATTTACAACACCAAAGGTGAATCCTTCATTGATGATAATCTGTCAGAACCTCCACTAATTCCTCGTAAGCCACCAAGGAGCACTCTCACTTAAAACCTGGAGGGGTGCAAAACAGAAAGTGTGAGTGGGCAAAAACAAAGTTTTTCAAATTCATTTCATTTCTCAAAAGTTATAACCCCTCACTGTAAAACCTATGTAATTTCCCAGAAATATAATATACATATCTCAAAATCATATTCAGAATCCCAATATGAAAAGTATGCCATGCCAAATATCTCATAATAACAGCATAACTAACTCAGGTGAAATAACTCATAAGAAATAACATATCAACCGGATCCACCTCTAGTGGCCTGTACGGCTGAGTTTATAGCTCATAACCAATCTCAATCAAATCAAATCCATATCCTGCACACGAGTCGGAACCACGTATAGTGGTCTGTACGACAGGGCTGGGTGTAAAATAAATATGCTCTAGTGCTACAATCACGTGAAGACTGTGCGAATAATCACAGGTCACCTACGAATCGGAACCACCTATAGTGGTATGTACGACAAGCCTGTGCACCTAACTTGGATCCAGGGTGAGCATATGGTGCGGGAGGTGAACATCATGTGGAGGACTATGCCCTAACCATGGCGGGAGCACTAACACCGGGGTGCAGGTTTATGAGCTCTCAACACATCTCACATAATCATAAATTCACATAAACCATCCACAACTCACCCGGTACTTAACTGAGCGTCTTCAGCGTCAAATCACATTTATGCATATCATACTAACTCATAAATTAAGTATAAATTCATAGGCATGGCATTTCAAAACATGCTTTCATTTAAATCAGTTTTCTGGGCAAATATCAAGTATATAGATATTTACTGAAAACCAAAAGCCCACTCACTGGTATGTCGAAGGGTCGTAGCCCCCGAGCCTTGATTGGTTGCGCTCGTCCTCTGGATAGGTCTTACCTATATGCAAAATAACTAAATAAACGTTATTTAAAGCACATAAACAAAACTAGCTAATAGCTTCTCATACATTGCTTAATTAGGGTAAATGAATATACCACTATGGCCTACACAACCTTATGAACATCCCCATATTTAAAAAAAAAAAAAATTCATGACCCCACGCACCGACCAAGGCACGTGCCTGGCATAGGCGACGGATTAGTTAACGCCGTTAGGGAATATTCCGTTAAAAAGTAGCATATGCCGTTAAAGTCACCTGATGCCGTTAGAATATTCTGTCAACTTTGATGGAATATTCCGTCGTCTTCTTCCTTGGGTCGCCAGACCGTTGTCGTCGCCGGAAAATTTGGAAAAACTTTAAAACTTCATATCTCTTCCATTTCTCAACCAAATTCCATGAAATTTATCTCAAATTAAAGATTACAACGAGTAGAACAAAACCTTATCAATTTCAAGCCCTGAAATCCACAGGATCTCACCAGAGAAGCCTCGATAATCAGGCTAAACTTGAAACTCGCCAAACTCAACTTCCCAACGTCCAAAACACTTCATTTTTCTTCTCCAAGCTTCGTGGAGATGATCTAAAGCTCCCTATGATCTTAAAACTCCTTGAAACGTCCACATTTACGATTACATAAACAATGCATGAAATCAGAGATTATGGTGTCTCAGGTTTTTGAAGGATTCACATTCCACAAATGGTATAGATCGACTTATAAGCTTGAAAAGAGTCCAAAAACACTAACTAAAACCTTGATCTGCGAATGGAAGAGTTGGTTTGAAGTTTGTCAGTACGGTTGTATGGAAATGGGAAGAAATCCGAGAGAGAGAGAGAGAAGAGAGAAGAGTCAACGGAAATAGATATGTGTGTGAGGGTGTGGTCCAGCTGGGTCACCAACGAAAAACAAGGAAAACTTAGTTCTAATTGGGTCCAAAATAATTAGAACTTAGCATATTGGTCCACAACCAAGGTCTAAACCACACAACACCACAAACTCTCAAGGGTAATTTAGTCAATTTCACGCTCAAGGATAAAACAATAAACACACGTCTGGAATGGGCTGTGACAAATATGGCATGACACTATTCTTTAAAAAATAATTTCTTACAGGGCTTTAATCTGGATGGGGGCAAAACATAGCCTATTTGGTTGGAGATGGCCTAAGGAGCCCGAATGACTACTTAATATATGTATAGACCCAAAGGCCCATAATCTATAAGGAAGGCAGATGCTTAGGGCTTCGAGATCTAGTGTGATATGCTTATGGCATCAAAGATAAATATTTTTTCCAGAAAAACAAAGGCAACACGAATGCGATGTTTTGTAGAAGTTGGGCTAAATATTTTTTTAGGGGCTTTTTAACTTTAATCCTTGAAAAAATTGAAATTTAATAAAAACTGACACACCCCGACTTGGAATATCCACTAAGACTCCGAATCGAGCTGTGTTGGTCAACATCATGAGGGTGACAAAGCCATAAGGTGTAGTGATGTGGAAAAGTGAATAAATTTAAACCTAATAGTGCCTAAATATAAGAGTGCGCTGTGAGCGGGAATGAACCCATTTCACACATGATGTCAAAGCATAAGTATAGTACACCAAGATTTGCCAAGAATCCTCGTTGATACAAAAGCTAAGACGCTAAAACGTGGAGGGGCGGAAAACAAGGGTGACTGGGCTTGAAAATAAAATTTTAATAAAAACCTTTTGAAAACGTTATAACCCCTCGCCGTAGATTCCAAAATATACATACTACGTGTAGTAAGAAAATACCTACCGTAGCCTGCAACTTCACAAGATTGCCATACGTCGCAATATTGAGTAAATAAACATATAACAACCAATATCACATAATCTCACATAAGCAAACATATGATATCGGGTTCTTATCGACACATGTTGACAAACAAGTTCATGCAGAGGTATTATGACATGAACAAGACTGGGTGTAACAATAATATACGTTCTAGTACTACAATCATGTAAAGACTGGTGCTATGCTTAGCACATACAAGTCGGAGTTGCCTATTGCAACCTGTACGACATGGACTGGCACCTATAATGGATCCAAAGTGAGCGTATGGTGCGATGTGCACATACATGTGAAAGATTGGCCCTGGCCCGGTCGAGTACCAACACCGGTGCAACAAACGATGAGCAATTAACATAATTATAATCATGCCACAACCATTCAACAATTCTAGTCAATATCATACTATTCATGACCACAAATATAATTAAGGTATCCCTTTATGGTATAATAAGCTTACATGGGCATCCCGTAGGATTATTTCATCATTTCCAAACAATAAGGCATTTCTTATAAATGTAAGTTTAATCATGGCAATCACATAGAGAATTTATTAATAATTGGATATATGGAAACTAACCATATATATATATATATATATAAAGACCCACTCACAAATCATGTCGTTAAGTCGAACTCGCCTCGTAGCATCGAGATTCCTTGCAAAGCGTTTTGCCTAGAAGCGAAACCATTTAGGTAAATATAATGTACTAATGTAATTACGTGTTTTCATGCAAAGTACGGCTAATAAAGGAACTATCTTAAAACGGTCAAATTTCTGAAAATGGATGACGGATTTGAAGTCAGGGCGTCGAAATACGCTAAGAAGGGTCATCGGCAAATTTTACAAAAAGTCAACGGTTAACTATAAAAGTCAACCGAGACGCCTCGATGGTCAACTATGTTAAAACTTTGGAATTTCACTAAATGGGTGTCAAAAATGAACTCGGGACGTCAAAATTAGTCTAGGAAGGTTTCAGAGAATTTTTCGAAAAACCAACACAATGAATATTCTAGAGTACTCTTGGCCCATTTTGGAATTGGGCTGGGCTGCAACATCAGCCCAAATGCTTGGGTCGGTTGGGCTAAAAACTTTGGGCCAATTACTTGGACTGGGTTTTGGGCCCAAGGCCCATTTTTTTTCTCTTTTTCTTCTTCTCCGGCCGGTTGCCACTGCAACCGCCGAATAGTTCCCATCTACGACCAAACGAAACCTTCACTAATCATAGCCTTCCAATATATCAAATCGAAGCTCAGAGGACAAGGAATCAGAATATACCTTTGGTTTCCTCAATCGTGGCTGGAAAACAGCTCAAAAGCCGTTGGATCTCCACCGAAAACTGGGTTTGTTACACCCGGGGCATTTCTACTTCCAAAAACTAAAACACCTTAAAAAACATCCTCATCATACTCCTAAACACGATCTACAAAGATCTTAGGGGTTTTTGAGGCTTACCTTCACGAAAATTCTAGAGGTTACATGGAGGTCGTGGCTTGGCGTCATCGTTCGATGATGGCGGTTCATTTATGGGGAATGAGTGGTAGGATGTTTGGGGGGGGGGGGGGGGGG
>JADOBS010302359.1:0-13938 GCA_015708375.1 Cydonia oblonga | reverse complement strand
CTATATATATATATATATATATATATATATATATATATATAATGTTGTGACAACTTAGGAACATGTAAAACTTTCTTCAATTCAAAAGCATAACGAAGGACTCACAACTTTGAAGAGCCAATGAGAGAAATCCCTAAGCATGCATCACTTGCAGTGGTTATGGTACCATTCCCATGAAATGGTGTGGTTAAATTGAGACTAATAAGCTCAAAGGTCATATGTGAGGTAGCTCTATTGTCTGTAAGAACTAGCCTTGCCTTTGATGGACTAATTATTGGCAACCATAGTGGTACCACATAACATGGATGAATCAAAAGATTGTCCTATGATAGTTTCCTCTGCAAGCAACTGAGATCGAAAGTCTGAGAGAGATGACATTTTCTCTTCCTCTAATAAAAAAAACGAAATGTATTGTATAATGCAAGAAGACCTTTCAAGGCTAGAATGATAATGGCATCATCATCATCAAAATTTACTATTGCAACAACAAGATAATCTCTTGCAACCTTTATCTTCTGCAATTACTCAGGGACGGAATGAGAACCCTTCTTGATGTTATGTAGGTAGTCTTTACTTAAACGATGTTTGCCTTTGTCACACTATAGAGAACTTCTCTTTAAGATTGACCCATATTTAATGAGAATTATTGCTTCCACTTATACAAGAGATAGCATTAGAGGACAATGTAGCAGTGAAGAGTTGCATAAGAGCACGATCGTGCATCTTCCATACTAAGTAATCATCATGCTTTAACCTTCAATATCTGAATCGTCCACAAAGCATCTTGATGTAGAAACAATATGAATCAAACTTATAATAGAGAATATAACAATTTGAAGTTGAGTCACAATCACCATTTTGAAGAAGAAGAAAAAGAAAAAGTCATTTGAATACTTGATCAAACAGTTTGTATGCTCTAGAAGAATGATTGATCTTTTGTCGATATTCTTGAAGAATAGAACCAGATTTTCACATAACTTAGATAGGAGAAGGGAGGAGAATATGAATTATCTTCAGATTGTAGAACATTGTAAATTGCAGTAATGGTGTTTGTGTAAGAAGCAGGAATAACGAGAGAAAGGAAAGGGAAAATGTTTTCTTATTGATCAAGACAAATCATACAAAGATATGATATTGTATTACAAGGCTTGTATAAACGGATAAGATCCTTATCTCCAAGGTTCTAAAAACCGCTAAGCGCTAGTCGAGTGGCAAACTGGGGCCTAACACCTAGGCGGACTAGGCGGATTTAAGTAAATTAAATATATATCGTATAATTAAGTGTCAACTTATACTTAAAAAATACATAATTTCATGGGAAACATAAACTGCAAAATTGAATGACATATAGATTATAAAGTATTAGAACATAATGAAAACATGTGGAATAAACATATAATGTGTGTTCATCTAAGTATTCAACAAGTCTTTTACAGTTTATTGAAAAAAGTAAAATGCAAAATGAAAGTTATCTATTTTTGTATAAGTAAAAGTCGTGATGCGTAAATTAGAGCAACTTAAAATAGATTAATTCTAATCACGTTTATCCGCAAGTGCACAGTTCGTAGATGGTATAGAAATGCAAGCGGAGTCGAATCCCACAAGGAATGGTGATTTAATTCGATAACTAACCACTTAAAGCACAAATGAAATTGAAAATATTATTGAGCAAGAAAATTAAAGGAAATTTTGGTTGTGAAGATTAATACTAAGAGATAAATTTGCTGAAAGTTTAAGAAAGTAAATAAACCAATAACAATAAAACTTAAGAACAAACAAGACGTAAAGGCTAAGGCATCCAATTTCACCAATAACAACCCTATTCCGATTCTTAGCTATCAACTATCCAATTAACAACTCCTATGTTGATGATTAAGTTTCCCAACTCTATAATCCGATCATGATGTATGAATCAAGTTATATTCTTCTAAGAAGCAACCTAGCATGATGTATGCCTAGATTTCACAACTTGAAGTTCCCTAAGTACAATGGAAACTTTTATACAACCACAGAAAACCTAGAACATGGTGTATGCTTCTAGTAAATTTTGATCTCAAATTCATGATTCGATCAAGAACATAGCATGGATGTATGCCTAAGAACCTGCAACAAACACGTATTAATTCATACAAGTGATGGCCAATGGTCAAGAACGAAAGAACAAGCGAGTCAAGCCCAAAATTTGAGATTCAATGTAATAGAAATTATCTTGGATAATCAAATAGCTAAACACACAAAATATTCTTGTATGGCTACATTGTAGCCGTAGCAAAAGAATTTAGAAACACATAGTCATGGAAAACATAATTAAAGATAAGAAAAGCGTGAGAAACCCTTGAACCGAAGGAGATTTTTACGCTCCACAAGCTCCTGAACTCTTGCGTGCCTTCCTCCCCCTCTTGTGCATTTTTTTTTCTTTTCTGCCGCCGTTCAAGTCTCCAGCCGTTTTCCCTTTTATTCCCCTTTATTCCCAGTAGCAGCCGCTTGGAACCAAACCGACCAATCCCCCCAATTATTTTTTTATTTTTTTTATTTTTTTGCTTTTCATCTCCATCCTCCACTTGTATTTTGATGAAGATTACGTGCATTATTGGGCCTAAAATGGCAGCTCATATTTCTCTATCACACTGGTCAGACTAATTTACTTGTTGGGCTTTAAATCTTCAACTCAAATGAACTGCACATATTTTGGACCAAATCACTTGAAATGCAAAAGTTAACCGAACTTGAAAATCCAAACAGCAGTCACTAAGATAATCATAATTCATTGCAGGAATATCGAATTGACACGATTCCAACTCCATTTGAAAGAAGACTTCCATATCTTTTGATCCATTTATGGTATGCAATGAGGTTTCTCTGGATGCATAAATGGCAGCCCATCAAAGTCGCTGGACAGAAACTCCCATATCCCAGATTTTCCAAATTGTGTCACCTCCATGTTTTAGGCATCGCTTTGATATCCTATGATCTTCCTTTAAATGTTTACACACCGTTTTTAGGCACTTAAAACTCCTCTTATTTGCCTCAAAATCCCTTTCTTTGCAATTAATCCTACAAAATAAGAAAACCACAAGTAAACTACTAATAAGGGATGAAAACTATACATAATCCAAGTACTAAGGTAATAAAAACTTGTATAAATATGAGTCTATCAAGTACCCCCAAATTTAGATTTTGCTAGTCCTCGAGCTAAACAAAACAAAAGAAAATCAAACTAAAACTCAAAGCAATCCTTCCAACAGTGGCACCCTCAGGAAATTCAACTCATAAACATGATTAATATGGTCTCAACAAGTATTAAAGATTTTCAAATCAAACAATTCACAAACTTTCTGAAATCGGCTCAACATTTGTGAAATGTGTGAGCATTAACCATTATTAACACAACTTTTCATGATCCAGATATGTATATGCAAATTAGCTCAACTCTAATTCCTCACATGGTATACACTCATTCACTCATATTTGCAGGTTGATGTGTTTCGCTTAAAGAACCTAACTTAGGTGTTTTTGAGACTCACCCATACTGGATTCGACGGAAAATCTCGCCAGGAAGTCAAGCCGCAACGGAGCTTGTTAATTCGTCGCGTTAGTTTCTGTTTCCAGAAAGCAAAAGGTAATGTGGAGTCCGCGATGAGGAAAGAAAGGTGAGAATGGTGGTTACCTTGCCGGAGATCGGCAGCTCTGCGGCTGTCATTGCTTCTGTGCTTTTTTGTGTCAAGGAAGAAGCCGAAAGGGAGAGGGAGAAAAACTGTGAGAAAACGAGGGTGGCAATGTGGTGTTGGGTGGTGACAAGGTTTGCCGGAATGGCGAGTGAGGTGGAGCTGGATGTTGCAGTTTTCTGTGCAATGAGCCCAGAGATGGTGAGGGAAATGACAGAGAAAAAAAGTGAAGAAGTGGAGAGAGTTAGTGAGAGAAATGGTTGCGTGAAAGAGAGAGACGGAAGAATGATGAATGAAGAAAGGAGTGAATGCAAGGGGAAGAGTGAAGACCCATGTGGGTGGGTTCCATGGGACACAAAAACCCAGTAGAAAGTAAAATAATAGATTAATTAGATTTCCCCACTAATAATTCAAGTTGGTTGCAACAAAATATTTTCACAAATTGTGGATAGAGAAAAAGTAAATGTGAAGCACACAAAAATATTTTTTTATTTAAATATATTAAATTAGAGGGCACAAAAGCTATTATTGTGTGTTTGTAAATTAATAAAAAAAATTCCATCTCTTACATGCAAGCTGGACACAAAGTTGTCTTCAAAATTTAGTAGGCACAAATACCTGACACAAAATAATGTGTTTTTTTTTATTAGAGGGCACATTTGAGAAATTTTGGTGTTCAATGGAATTTAAAATGCATAAATATGTATTTGTGCTTAATGAAAATGAGAAAGGTCTTAGCCCATTTTTCTTGTAGTGATAGTTCATTTGAAAATTTGATATAAATGGAAAAATTGTCTGTGCAAATTCATACTCTACACTAAGAGATAGCACAACCACCAAACTAATAAACAAGACTGAGCCATCAGAATTATATATGGATGAGGTTTGAGGTATTTTTTTTAGGCCAACACGTACAAAAATTATTAACGATTTCTTCCAACGGGTCTTATTGATCAAAGAGAAAAGTGTGTTACTGAATCGAGTAACAGCCATTAAAGGCGAAGTTTCTTCCATGTTCAAGTAGACTAGTGGGTCGATGAGGGTAGCCTGAATACCTGACGAAGGAATTTTCTCTTCAGAGAGACCTGTTTCTGAAACGGTTCCTTGTGGCTGTGGATTCTTGAGATGTATGTGACCGTACCAACACATCTTTATGTACAAATGCATATAGTATATATGCATTTATGTATACTTCTTGGCCTGGTTATTCTCATTGAAATGAATCTGCCATGCGTGGATTAATAAATAGAATTTCTGCATTTGGCTGGAAGAGTATGATGTTTCTAACCATTTACCACCATGTTAAATTTTGAATTGTCATATGGGATCAGCCTAGAGTGTTTCTTTCAGAGAAATTAAATTATTTCACGTGATAAGAGACTTGGATATCTTTATGAGAAGGCATTTGGTGCTTTAGCCAATCAGTTTGATTGGTGTTGTTCGTGGTTAGGGGCTGATATGGCTTGATTCAAAAATTTGCTTTATCTGCAAATTTGAAACGGTTACTATACCAGTTCATGAAATGGGTTTCTTTTCAAGAATGAATTAATCTGAATTAATGCATTTAATCTACTATGTTATAGTTCTTTCTTTAGGAAAGAGAAGAAAGCCTTCCTTGTGGATGTATATGTTGCAAAGTAGTATTGTACTCATGGTGGCAAGTTCATAAACATAAAATTTTAGTATCATCAAATGGATTGATTTGCATATGCAATTTGTTTCCAACCCATTTCAGATTAGGATGAGAATGGCATACATATAAATACTTGAATTTGTGCTAGAGTATTTGATAAGCATATAGTGCTTGCATTTGTCTAGGTCGTTGATCATGGGAAAGACACAACGCTAGTATAATCAAATAGGCATGAGGGCCTGGAGGTTTTAATGTATTTTCTCTTCACCAAATTGTGTGTTTAGGGTTGTTGAAAATATGTACCACTTGGCATCATCTAATGAAAGGCATTAGAATGTGGTATAAAAGTTAGACACATACATGTTTGCAACATTTGGAAGATCAAGTCTTCAAGCAGGTCCTTATTTAAGATACCAGGAGATTAAGTCTTCAAATTATCTTGCAAAAAAAGAGACATTGCCTAACTGCATGCAGGTTGCAACTAGGCAGAATTTCCAACCTCATAGAAAGTCTACATACACTTGCATGCTGGCCAAAGGAAGTGCATTCAAATTTGTCAACCAATGAGTTTGTTATATCATGGTTGGTCATGGTAAGAAAGATTTTGTGACAAGAAAAAGAATAATCAGACCGTTGAGCTTGAACTCATTATGGATGAGTTGTTTTCATCTTAGAAAAATGACAGTGGAGTTGATAAGTAGAGGAGACTAAGGTCTAAAGAGGTGATTATCTTAAAAGACTAGTGAGGCTTTAAGGCCTAAGAAGATAGAAGAGCTTCGTATGTTTCTACTAATCTCATGCATTTCAACAATCACAATTATTAGAGAATTGTGGGGGTGGTTTAAATACCATTATATCTTAATGATATTTAACAAGAATTATTTACTACCAAAACGTGATAATAAGTAATTTTAAGGTATGGAAAGCTTTAGAGATCTTTCTTTGAACACCTTAAATGGGGAGGAAGTCTACTTCTTAGCAAATTATCGAATAAGTCCTAACTATGTTTCGAGGAGTTAACATTGGAAACAAACTACTCCTATATAAAATATAATTTCATAAGATGGATTGCGCACACCATTAAAAATAGTCAACCTAGTAGTGGATCCAATTATTAAAGGTTAGACTAGAAAGTAAATAGATCATCGAGGGGAATGAGGCTAAAGCCAACATAACTAATGAATCGGCAGGGCGGAAACCTAACTTAGTTGATTGGAGATCTCATGGTCTAAGTTTAATAGACAAACTGGTTGAACATGATTCCAAGAAGTTAACACACTATATACCTCATTCCTATGATGGAAGAAGTGTGTTATATGCGGAAGTTTTAGGGTGCATATTTATACTTAACAACACTGATATCTTATAAATAAGAGAAATATAGTAGACTATTCTTTATCAGTGGTCACCTATTTGAGAGTAGAAATGGGTCGCTTCTATGAGTATGAGATGGCTGAGTTCTCTAAAGCTCTCATGAATCCGGGAATTGTTCAAGACCAAAATGGACACAACCGTATGAACCGTAATATATTAGGATTAATGATGTGTGTTTCTTATTGTTTCGGTTTACTGCTGCAGTGAATAGTTCATGATTCCATATCCACCTACGTCACCAAGTAAATTTGATAAGTATTCACTAGGATAGGTTCAAGTCCAAAAGACACATCTCTCGATGCATCTCTTGTTCGCCTATACTCTCAAATTCTTCATATTTTTTCATTCATGTGGGGAATTGTTGGAAATTATATTATTATATAATATTATAATTTCTAATATTGAATGAAAAGTTGTTGTTGTTATTAGATGTCAATTAGTGAAAACGATTTGGTTGTTTTGAATAGGTGCCAACTGTCATATGGTTTAAGGCCAATAGACACATAAGTTCTGAGAAGGTGCATTGAGTTTTATATAAACTCAAGCACTCCGGTTGTAGAAAAACAACTAAAAATAGAATTATGAGTCAAATCTTACTCTTGAGAAATATGGTTTCTTCACTCTATTTATCTCATTCTTTGTTTGTCAAATTCTGAGTCGTATCTTGAGAATACGGAATATATAAAGTTTGCCAGAATCCGAAGATTGAAGTGCTTCAACTTCGGATTATAGATTGTTGAATCTTGGGAGATGGACGCCTACCGAACTACAAGCACAAGAGTAAGGGCGAAATTCTATCTTTAGGACATCGTATTTATGCAAACCTCAATCTCCAAGTTTGTTAGTTTTTCTAACTGTCTATCAAGTTGTTTATATTAATCTCATACATAATTAATATTATAAATCTCTTATAATTATTATTATTATTATTATTATTATTATTATTATTATTATAATTCTTATGTTATTTTTATATTTTCTAATATTGCTCCAACATCTTATAATTAGGCAGCACCCCTTGAGAAGCCTGATTTAGAATTTTTGTATGTAAGGCTTCCAGTATTTTTCAAAAATGAAAAATAGAGGATATGCATATTAATTAAGCTGCATAGAGTGTGAAGATATAGGACGCAAAGTGTCTACTCTCAAACCCCGAAGGTGAAGAGTCCGACACTCTCGAGGATCCCACCGCCCATCCATTTCAAATTTTATTGAATAAAATAAAAATACAACTAGTCAGAGACATAAACTTTACCCTTCGTAAAGATTAGTATATAACATTTTCATGGGACTCTTAAACTCAAAGTTTGCTTAAACCCCCGTTTGAGCGTGTCTATGTTAGGAACACTTATATTTGAAGCATTTTAGCAGAAACACAACACCATAGGTAATACAAGCAATGCCAAAACGGCCTTTAGCTAGCCATTCTAAAGAGTCAAAAATGCATGCCCTTATGTCCTTATCCTAACATCTAAAACTTGAGCAGTTCGACTCATAACCCTTCCCTTATTATGCATTCAAGAAATCATTATTTGAATTACACAGTAGCCACTGCAGTTCAGGTTTTCGCTATTTAGTGAGAGGCATGCACTTAGACTTAGGTTTGTCATTCAGACGATGAGGCGGCATAGCTAGGGTAAGACCATCACCTTCAGGAAGCTGGCAAATTTCGATCCTTGGATCAACAGCTACGGACTTATTCAGCTCCAATACGAAGTCCTTTTCCAGAGGGTGTTGTCGTAAGCGATTAGTCCATTAACCTTCTCAAGTTCAATGGTCCTCTTGTGGTAGTTCATTAGCTAGTTATCCTACAAAAACAAAATCCAATGTTCCATGATATTTTACCTGCAATTAGTAAGTGGGTTAACTTTGATGAGTTCACTTTACTGAGCAGCTAATTAAGCGCGAGGTAGTACTATATAAAAAATTGAAAGTTTTCTTCATATATATGAGCAATTATATCAAATATATAATGGACCTGCGTTTTTAATCATATGATATCAGCAACGGGCAGGGCTGGACCTTCTCTGAGGTTAATCTTGTGGGCAACTCGAGTCTTTTGAACAATAGACCCTTTTATAAAGTTGTTCAGGACATCTCAAGCTTTAAAACAAGACCTCTTGAGCCAGTTTTGGAGTTGTTTGGCCCATGAACGTGGCAAATGTGTAAACTAGCAGATTCTTCATGTTTGATTGGGAGTTTGTTTCCTAAGTTATCTTAATTTATTTTAGTTTACTAGTTTTATTTAAAGATCTTTTCTAGAAAGGATTTTGGTTGTAGTATTAAATTTGGTTTTGCCAAGCTTTAGGGTTTTCTACGCACTACTGTGGAGACTCGGCTAGGCTTTTGAAGATTGCTACTTTGCTACAAGGTGTTTTCATTACTTTTAAAATAAAAATAAAAAAATAAAAACTGTTTTTGCCGATTTCTTTCATAACTTTCAATTAAATTTTGTCTTTGTTTTCTTTGCTTTAAAATTTCGTGATTCAATTCTTTTCCAAAAATTTGTGTTGAAAAGTTAATTAAGAATTGATTTTAAACATAAATTATTTTAATATTTCATGTGGAGAATGACCTTACTTGAGCTATTTATAATATAATTACTTTGTTCTCTCGATAGAATTTTAATAAATTTATATGTATGGAGAGTTACTTATATATCTTGCTGCCAACCTATTTAGTAACTTACGAAGGCTGTTTTTGTGTCAAACTGGCGGAGCTCCTTCAAGGGATGAGGCTGTCATGGACAATGGCGGAGCCACTCATATGGCTTAGGTGGGCTGTAGCTCAGAGAGGTTTTTGTAAATTTATGCTTTAATGGCTTATGTTAATGTATGTAGTCTATATAGTGCACTCAATATTAATACATATTAATATTTAACGTATACTTAGTGGATAATAGGTAATAAATAATACTTTTATGGTAAAAATAAAATGAGTTCTCTCTTTATTCCACATCCTTTTACAATGGTGAAAATGAGTGTTGCCCTTGCATCATGACGTGGGTTCGAACCTCGTTGGCTCCCTAATCTAATAAATCTGTCGTTTGACCATAAAAAATAAAAATAAAAAATTTAAAAACAAGACTTTTTACTCTACGCAATCCAACCATTGTGCTTCTTACTCAAGAAAAGAAAAAGATTTTTTTAATCAACCATTAAACCCCTAACTCCACAATTTCCTTACTTTCCGTTGAGATTTTCCAATAAATGTCACATTTGGTACGTTTCTAATCTCTTTATTTACTATTTTTTATTTAATTAGTAGGTTGATTATTTAATTACTATTATGATATAGTGGTATTTCTCTTCACTTGTAAGTGAGGCATCTTAGGTTCGATTCTCGCTAAAGACAAATTTGAACCACATTCATATTATTATGGCTAGCTCAGTGTGAGGCTTAGTCCACTTCTCTACCCCTTAGTGTGATAATATCATTTGTTAAAAAATATATATATTTATATGATCCTTAAATTTGTTACGCTTTTGAGAAAAGTTTATATTTCATCGTTATTATTTCATGTTGATTATTATATAATTTTATATAGGCAAAAATAAAAATGAATATATATACTTTTGTGGTACTAATTTTAACTAGCCCACCCAATAAAAAATTCTAACTTTGTCCTTGCTCTTGGATATATATACATTTGTTTTATGTATCTACTGCTTGCATACCAATCAAAAGCACATTTATTAGTACAAATTAACTATAACATATTGAAATTACAAAATGAAGGAGAAGAATCAGACTAAACCTCGTAAAGAACATTGCTAACCAAGAGATGATTGCGGCTAAGGTCAAAATTAGAAGCCATGCATTTCGGTAACACCACCTTCTTTTGTAGTTTAACTATTTCTTGTTGGATCCCACATCAACTGTAGTAAAAGATAGGTAATAGTTTAAATATCACAACTCCAATTTAACTAACACCGAGACCTTTTTGTGATAAAACCTCACACCTGACGGATTGTGCATATGGTAATTACCAAGTTGGGAACAGTATCGGTATTGTTGGAAGTACAGCTCCTAGCCCGTCTCTCTGATAATTCTATATGGTATCAAAGTTAGGGAACGGGCCTGTATTGCCACATGATGGGTGGGTTCCCTTGGTCCCGTGCAATGATGGTGGGTCTCATGCCCCCGCGTGTAGGATGAGTCCCCTTGACTCCACATGGTTGCTAACGTGTGGATATCCCACATGTGACTCACTAATTGGGTCCCACGTGAGGGGACATGTTGAATCCCACGTCAACTGTAGTAAAAGATAAATAATATTTTTTTAATAAAACTCCACACCTAACAGATTGTGTAGGTGGTAATTATGAACATCATTAGTGTTGTTGAAAATAGGACCCCTAACCAATCTCTCTGATATTTCTATATTTCTGAAGAGGTAAGTTTAACAATTTAGGTTGCTTGAATATTGAGAGAGGCCCTTGGCTGATTTATACGTATATATGAACATTATGCTTCGTAGCAGGCCTCGTTCCATGGACCATCCTCTCCACTTTATATCTTTGAAATATCATTCGTTTGACTTTTTAATGGAGAGTGTGTTACGAGAAGTTGTCTTTATTTTTTTAAGACAAGACGTGTTGCAAGCGCCTTAACTGACTTACTCATCAAACCTAAATCGAAGCGATTCATCAATTCCATATCAGAAAAAATAAGTCTAAGCTGTAAAAGTGAGGACAATATATAGCGCACACAGTGAAATAAAGGATGTTTATAGGCGCCCATCTAAATCTGTGATGGAGGGCTTTTGTTTCTTTGAAACTACTAGACGTGGTGTGAGTGCTAAAAGTTATTGTGTTCGCTAAGTTTGAGAGAGGATCTTCGCCGGATTTTCTTTGTGAGAATTCTGGGGATCCTCCAATCATATTCATTTATCGTACATCGTGCGGTCAATTTTCATCAGAAACTGTTTATATTCAATTTTAAATTAAAAAAATTTACAATGACTTTTGACGACACGATATACAATGAACGGATGTAATTTGAGAATCTTTGGGATCCTCACGAAGAGGATCCGACGAAGATCCTCACTCATTAAGTTTTACCCTCAACTCTAGCTAGGATAGAGGGATACAGATCCTCTTCAGACCTACAAAAAGGGAGCCCAAGGATCAATGATCTGGACAGTTGAAATTTGATCAAATGGCTACAAACAGGAGGATCCTCTAAAAGTTATAATAATTATAGCCGTTTGATCAAATTTCAACGATCTAGATCATTTGATCATTAAACTCTGTTTTTTTAGATTCGAAAATGATCTGTACTCAGGATAGAGTACTCTTAAAACTCCACCATCCACAACATTTGACCTTTTCATCCTTCTCTCTCCCAACTTACCAAGGGAATGAGTACTTGTTCAGACCATATTTGAAACCCAACACAGATGTATTCTCCTCCATCGACTTGCTTTTTACTGGTTTGAGAAAGTTAAAATTTAAAAAAAAAAAAGAAACAAACAAACAAACGAAAAGGAAAGGAATACAACAATTTAATTGGGCTTTGCAAAAGTGTCAAGATGAAGAAGTTTCAAGGTCTAATCAATCGGATCGGTGAACATAAGCCTTTGTGAGAAAATACTTTATTAAATAAAATTACTCATACATCGACATGTCTAGCATGCATGAAAGACATAGTCAATAAACTAACCCAATATGGAAGATTACCCACATCGCAAACATTTACGCAACCCTTAATTAAGCTAATAAGCACATTAACTCCACACTATCCAAAACCCTATTGTAATTCATAACCCTAAATCTTGACTGTCGTTGCTACGAATCGAAGCCGCGCCGCCAACTTGTGGAACAATTGACGAATTTGTGGATTCAATATGGTCTATCATTGTGCATAAAGGTATCGTTTGGTATACAGACGTGATGAGACGGAATGGGACGGGATAGAACGGGACGCAACGAAGAGGAAGTAAAGATGTCCTCGGATGGAAACAAGGAGGAAGAAGGAGACGGAGATGTTATAATTTTGTGTTCCACGGATGTGGAACGACTCGTTCCAGGGAACAGCGCGTTCCACCCGTTTTAGGCACACCAAACGTAAGACGAAACGCTTCGTCCCATTCCGTTTCGTCCCGTCCCACGTACCAAACAGTACAAAAAGCGAGCATAAGTCTTGATTAGACTTAGAAAAACATATGAGCATACCGCAATAAGTCCTGCAAATCGCTGATGGAACAAAATTTAGAGATAATAAGCGATATTGGAGACAAAATATTAGTAGTTAACTTGGCACAAAGGAGGAGCCAAAAATCAGTGATGGGGAACTTAGATTTGAGTATGGCTCAAATCAAGGAAATATTATCCACTCGAAGGAAGAAATGAGAAGACAAGGAGAGACGAGGGAGACAAAGGGTTCTTTTTACCGGAGACCAGAGATGATAATTGGTTCTTTTATAGTTTAGAGGAGAGAAAAATTTCGAAATGTCATTTAAACTCACTTTTTTTTTTAAATTTGTTATACGAACTAAAATTTTAAACGATTTTTCATATCAATTTTTCAAAAACTTTGGCTGGTAAAAATAACATGTCAGGTTCATTCAAAAACTTATATAGTCAACTACAAAAAAGACATAAGGCTCACTAACATGAATTTTAACTAATTGCAAACTTTAAAAATTCAACGTGGTCATTCATATCAATACAAGAGAATAAAATGTCATAAAAAACTTTGAAATTTCTAAAATTATCTTGAAGGAGAGTGAAGATTTGAAATGTCCAAAATAACCTTGAAAATAAGTCATGTGCAAGCCACATGGCTTATTTGAATGAAAAAACTCAACGAAATTAGAGTGAGATGACAAGTTAATGACTTCGAAAATTTGATATGACAAATTGCTTAAAATTTTAGTTCATATGAAAAATTGAAAAAAGTGTATAAAATCTTGTTTTTGTTGTAGCCTTATGGTTCACATAGAGGTGGAGGTTTTATGCTATATTTTGTCCTAATTTTATTAAACCTCTTGATCAAAGAAAAGCATTTTGGAGTATTCTACTGAATGGGTCAAGGCTAATGTTAGCATTTTAGTAAACACAATCTTGTGTAGGTTCTCTTGGCTTGGGTTCCTCCTCATCTAAGACATTAAGTTAAATGTGGATGGTGCTAAGCTTAGTTCTAATCAGGTGATTGGAAGTGGAAGATTTATTAGAGATTGGCATAGTAATTGGATCGTTGGCTTTATTGCTAAAAAATGAGTTGGGGAAGTTCTCCATGCTAAGCTTTGGGTTTTGTTTTATG
>JADOBS010302358.1:0-13936 GCA_015708375.1 Cydonia oblonga | reverse complement strand
TCAAGCCCTCGTGATCCACCTGCTAGCAACTACCTAGAACCTAGAGGGGCGCAAAACAAAGTTGTGAGTGGGCAAAAACAAAGATTTTCAAATCATTTCATTTCTCAAATCAATCTAACCCCTCGCTGTAAAACCTGTATACTTTCCCAGAAATATAATATATATATACACACACACACATATATATCTCAAAACATGTTCAGGAGTAGTGATATGCAAAGAATATGCCATGCCAAATATATCTCAACATAATTTCATCATTAAATCAGGTGAAATAAGCTCATAAGAACAATATATAAGCCGGATCCACATATAGTGGCCTGTACGGCTGAATCTATAGCTCATAACCAATCTCACATCATATCAATTCATATCAAATCCTACACATGAGTTGGAACCACCTCTAGTGGTCTGTACAACAAGAATTGGTGTAAAATAAATATGCTCTAGTGCCACAATCACGTGAAGACTGTGCAAATAAATGTGGGTCACCTACGAGTCGGAACCACCTCTAGTGGTCTGTACGACAAGCATGTGCACCTAACTTGGATCCAAGGTGAGCATATGGTGCGGGAGGTGAACAACACGTGAAAGATTATGCCCTAACTCTGGGCGGGAGCACTAACACAGGGGTGCAGGTTTATGAGCTTTCAGTGTATCTCACATATTCATAACTTCACATAAACATGCTATAACTCACCTGATACTTACATGTGTATCCTCAGTACCAATCACAATTATATGCAACTAATAATGCATAAATAAGTAGATATATACTTTGCATGGCATTTCATATCACATTTCATATCACATTATCATTCAAACTCATTTTCTGGGAAAAACATTAAGTATATAGGTATATTTTGAAAACCAAAAGCCCACTCACTGATAAGTCGAAGGGTCGTAACCCCGTAGCCTCGATTGATGGTGCTCGTCCTCGGGATAGGCCTCACCTATATGCGAAATAACTGAATAAACGTTATTTAAGGCACATAGACAAAAATATCTAATAATTTTTCATACATTGCTCAAATGGGGTAAATAAATATACCACCATGATCTACACAACCTCACGAACATCACCATATTTTCAGAATAATTTTTGGAGGTCCCACGTGCCCCCATTTTTCACGAACATCTCCTTCATTTCTTCATCATTTTTCACGAATTTTATGTCAAAATGCAGCTTAGAACATGAAGAACACGATCATACCAGTTTCAAGGCTCGAAATCCACCAGATTTTCCTCGAAGACGTTCGATAATTCGGGCAAACTAAAAACTCTTTTATCTCGGCCCTTCGACGTCCATTTCTTGCAAACGAACTACTCCTAGACTCGTGAGAACCTCCTTAAGCTCCCTGTGAGCTTGAAATTCCCTGAAACCAACAATTTTACGTCCACATGAACTGTGACAAAATGGGTCATTTGGGTTCACGAGATTTCGAAGGTTTCTTTACCTGGAATGGGTACCAATCAACTCGAAATGGTATGAGGAACACAATGGCAACCTTAAAATCCTCGATCTTTGACTTAAAATGGTGCTTTGACGTTCGTCCGTACATGAACAGGGAAATGGAAACAGAAAATCGAGAGGGAGGAAAGAGAGAAAGGAAAGTCTTGTGTGTTGTGTGATCCAAATTATCACATCAATACACACCCACAATTAACATCTTAGGTCCCAATATTTCCAAAAGCCTAGGAAATATTTAAAAGTGTCCAAATTACCTATTAAACCTCAAAACCACACAAGATATCCAAGGGTGTATATGTCTTTTCACATCAACGATACACAAGGTCTAGGACGGGCTGTGACAATCTACCCATCTTAAAAAAAATTTGTCCCGAAATTTACACAATCATTACAATCCACTAATAATCATAAAACAACCTTGGATACATCTCTCTCATCCGATCATCTGTCTCCCAAGTAGCTTCTTCCACTGAGTGGTTCCTCCACAATACTTTCACCAAGCTCACTGTCTTAATTATTAGAACCTTATCTTTCCAATCCAAGATAGTCACTGGTTCCTCATCATAACTTAAATCCGGATTAATTTTCAAAGGTTGAGGAGGAATCACATGTGAAGGATCTGAAACATAATGTCGAAGCATCGAGACATGAAACACATTATGCACTTTAGATAACTCTGAAGGCAACTCAAGCCTTTAAGCAACTTCACCAACCCTTTCAGTGATCATATACGGCCTGATGTACCTAGGACTTAACTTGCCTTTCTTTCCAAATCTCACGACACCTCTCCATGGAGACAGCTTCAAAAATACCCAGTCACCTACATTATACACTCGGTCTTTGGCATGTTTGTCTGCTAAACTCTTTTGACGATCCTGGGCTGCCTTTAGGTTAGACTTAATCACCTGAACATTTTGAGTAGTCTCCTCCACTATCTCAGGGCCCACCAATGATCTTTCACCAACCTCTGACCAACATAGGGGTGTAAGACAAGATTTCCCATAAAGAGCCTCAAATGGTGACATACTAATGCTCGAATGAAAACTGTTACTGTAGGCAAATTCCATCAAGTCTAAACGCTTATGCCAAGCGTCACCAAACTGTAGTACTGAAGATCTCAGCATATCCTCTAATGTCTGAATGGTCCTCTCTGACTGACCATCTGTTTGAGGATGATATGATGTGCTGTAAAGCAATCTCGTACCTAGAGTTTCCTGAAATGCTACCCAAAACTTAGAAGTAAATCTTGGGTTATGATCTGAGATGATACTCACTGGAACTCCATGGTACTTTACAACTTTCGATATAAATAATTCTGCTAACCGGCTTAAAGAATAGTTTTCCCTCACTGGAATAAAATATGCAAACTTAGTAAGCCGATCAACAATCACCCAAATGCCATCATAGCCATTTAGTGTACGAGGAAGTTTGTACACAAAATCCATGGTAATATTTTCCCATTTCCACTGTGGAATGGAAAGTTGTTGTATCAATCCAAAAGGCTTCTTCTTCTCTGCTTTAACCTGCCGACAAATAACACACCTGCTCACATATTCAGCAATTTCCCTTTTCATACCCGGCCAATAATAAAATGGTCGAATGGTATGATACATCTTAGTACCTTCTGGATGCATCGCATAAGCTGAAATATGTGCTTCATCCAGAATTGCCTTCTTTAATTCCATATCATTAAGCACAGACATTCTTCCTTCTTACATAAGCATGCCATCAGATTCTCGAATCCTGAAGTCTTTCTTCTTACCTTCTCTCCTTGCCTCAATTATTTCCTGAGTCTCCTCATCATTCATTTGCACTTCAAGCACTTGATCCACTAAAATTGGCCTAACTTGAAAATTAGCAAGTAAAGCTTCTTCTCATTTTTCCACTGCTAATTTCACACCTGTAGACCTCAAATCAGCAAGAAGAGGAACGTGACAATCATAAATGGCATGAAGTCTAGCTGAAGTCTTCCTACTTAGTGCATCCGCTACCACATTTGCACGACCAGGATGATACTCAATCGTGCAATCATAATCACTAAGCAATTCAATCCATCTCCGTTGACGAAGATGAAGATCTCTCTGAGTGAAGATATATTGAAGACTCTTATGATCTGTAAAAATCTTACACTTCTCACCATAGAGATAATGTCTCCAAATCTTCAAAGCAAATATGATGGCTGCTAACTCAAGATCATGTGTAGGGTAATTCTTATCGTAAGACTTCAATTGTCGTGAAGCATAAGCAATCACCCTACCATGTTGCATCAATACACATCCTAGCCCATATAAAGAAGCATCACTATAGACTTCAAAATTTCCACCATCATCTGGAAGTGCTAAAATAGGTGCATGAGTGAGAAAATACTTTAACTGCTGGAAACTTTGCTCACAACTTTCATCCCACTCAAATTTAACCTCTTTTCTCGTCAACCTCGTTAATGGCAAAGCAATAACTAAAAAATCCTTAACAAATCATCTATAGTATCCTGCTAAGCCAAGAAAACTCCGTACCTCAGTAACAGTTCGAGGTTGTTCCCAATTCTCCACCGCTGCAACCTTTTGAGGATCTACCTGAATACCCTAAGCAGAAATCACATGCCCTAAAAATGCCACTTGATTTAACCAAAATTTCCATTTACTCAATTTAGCATATAATCTATGCTCCCTCAACTTCTTCAACACCGAAGTAAGATGTCGAATATGATCTGATTGAGACTTAGAGTAAACCACAATATCATCAATGAACACAATGAAAAACCTGTCAATATATGGTAGGAATACTCGGTTCATCAAATCCATGAAAGTTGATGGGGCATTAGTTAATCCGAACAACATCTTCAAAAACTCATAATGCCCATAACGCGTCCTAAAAGCTGTTTTAGGTACGTCTTCGTCTTTAATCTTCAATTGGTAATACCCTGACCTCAAGTCAATTTTAGAGAACACACAAGCACCTCGAAGTTGATCAAATAAATCATCAATGTGAGGCAATGGATAACGGTTTTTAATCGTCACCCGATTCAATTGCCTATAATCAATGCATAATCTCAAGGTCCCGTCTTTCTTTCTCACAAATAAAATTGGAGCTCCCCAAGGTGAAGTACTAGGCTGAATAAAACCCTTGTCCACTAATTCCAGCAACTGAATTTTCAATTTTCTCAACTCAGCAGGAGCCATTCTATATGGAGTGAAGGATATGAGATCTGTACCTTGAAGTAAATCAATGGTGAACTCCACATCTCTATTTGGCGGCAATCCAGGTAATTCATCAGAAAACACATTAGGAAAACATCTGACTACTCCAATTTCTAACGGGATAAGATTAGTAGGCATAACATTCTAGGAGCAACATCACTACTAGAAGCAACATCATTTAATACCACATGAGCTAGATATCCCCGACAACCTTTGCTTAACATTCTTTTTGCTTTCATGGCAGACATAACACCATGTCTCACCCCACTCTGTTCACCCACAAAGGTAACCTCAGGTAATCCAGGGCGATGAAAAGTAACTGATTTCCCGTAATAATCAATGTTGGCATGATTGTAATGCAACCAATCCGTGCGCAAAATCACATCAAAATCCACAATATCTAACAGGATAAGATTAGCAGGCATAACCATATCCTCTATCATCACTGGACACCTTGGATATACACTACCAACATAACATCTCTCCTCTCTAGGCATAGAAAACTCAAAATCATACCCTAGAGGTGTAGGATGAGGTTGTGTCATTTGAGCAAATGTATGATAAATCACAGAATGAGTAGCACCACAATCAATCAAAACTCTAGTAAAGTGACCAAGAACATTTAACGTACCCATAATCAAGTCTGGATGGTTCTGAGCATCCTGAAGTATGATGTTATTAATACGTCATTGGGTTTGCTATCGTCCACCACGACCTCTACTAGCCTGAATACCTCGTCCCTGACTTTGCTGACCAGATTGCCTTGAAGATCCCGCACTACTAGTAGCAATCTCTACCTGCTGGGGTTGTCCCCCCTGATACCACTGAGAACCACCTGCTGGAGCAGAAGGATACGGCGTATACCCTCCAGGTACTGAGAATACCCACTCTAGTAATAAGGATCCTGGGAATACTAGTACTGCCCTGAAGCATACGGAGCGGTATCACCCTAATAATGATAAGCACCACCTCGACCCATCTGACCATAACCATTGAATCCAAGAACCTGCTGAACTGGTGCTGGTGGCGGCATAGAAGACTGCTGAGGCCTCTGCTGACTCTGGGGACAATTTGCAGCTCTATGTCTCATTTGTCCACATGTAAAACATCCATTACTACCCAGTCTACACTCTCCAAAGTGCATGTTATTACACCTGCGTCATAAATGAGCATTGCCTCTACCAGCATCTCCCTGCCTCTGGAATCTAGGACCCCCAGTGAAGCTACCACCTCTCATCTGACCAGTGGCATTATAACCTCCGCTAGATGAACTAGAACTAGCTCCACTTCTTTTGAAACTCTAGGTCTTGCGAGGTCGTTGAGATGATTGCCCTTTTCCTTTATCATCTTTCTTTTGATTCTCATTTTTCTCTTCTTCTTCTTCTTCACTCTCACTAGGCATATTCTCATAACCTTCAATCCTCAACAAAATCTCATAAAACTCCTGATAAGTATTACAGTGCATTGCAATCGCCACACAACGCCATTTTTTCTTGGTAAGTAGCTTAAAGTGTCGAAGCATCTCAACTGGATTGGCAGCAACCTCAGGATCATAGCAAGACAAGTCAGTGAATTTCCTGTAGTACTCGTTCGCTGTCATCTTCCCCTGTCTCAAATTAGTAAATTCTTTTTTCTTACTATCAATATAGGCTGGAGGAATAAATCTTTTCTGAAACAGTTGTTTAAACACTTCCTAATCAACTACCTCATCAGGTGTCAAATGATAAACCTCTTAACTCCACCAGGATGCTGGTTCTTTACCTAAGAACCATGTAGTAGTCTCAACGCACCTCTCGGGAGGAAGATTCCCCTGAACTCTGCATCACTGTATAAGTCTTCTCCAAATGGTTGAGTCACTGTTATGCTTCTTCAAGTCCTTCATTTCCCATGAACTGACTTAACTTCAGATTATACACAGTCTCAAGAGGAGTTTTTTGGGGAGGATGAAGAGCAGTCTGAATAACACTAGCGATAGCTTCCTGTAATTGAGCTATATCAGGGAAACTAGGTTCAGAAGAAGGACGTGGATCTCTACGAGGCGGCATAGTTCTGACAGAATGCACCAACATAATTAGAGAATACACTGAATATGCAGAACTGCAAAACCTAGGCTCTGATACCAAACTGACACACCCCGACCCAAGGATCAGAGCGTGCTGGCCGTCACGTGAGCGTGACGTAACCATAAATGCAATACAAAAGCAATAAAGATAAGAGAAATATGGATAAATAAAAACCAACTACTAGTAGTACTAGCTAAGATAAAGTACTAGTGTTAGTTTAAGTGTATAAATACACATTCAGAGCCATAACAGTCTAAGTGCAGTCATATAGAATGATTAAGGAATTACAACACCCGAGGGTGAAACCTACATAAGTGTAAATCTGTCAGAACCTCAGTCAAGCCCTCGTGATCCACCTGCTAGCAACTACCTAGAACCCGGAGGAGCGCAAAACAAAGTTGTGAGTAGGCAAAAACAAAGATTTTCAAATCATTTCATTTCTCAAATCAATATAACCCCTCGCTGTAAAATCTGTATACTTTCCCAGAAATATAATATATACACATATATATCTCAAAACATGTTCAGGAGTAGTGATATGCAAAGAATATGCCATGCCAAATATATCTCAACATAATTTCATCATTAAATCAGGTGAAATAAGCTCATAAGAACAACATATAAGCCAAATCCACATATAGTGGCCTGCATGGCTGAATCTATAGCTCCTAACCAATCTCACATCATATCAATTCATATCAAATCCTGCACATGAGTCGGAACCACCTTCAATGGTCTGTACGACAAGCCTGGGTGTAAAATAAATATATTCTAGTGCTACAATCACGTGAAGACTGTGCAAATAAATGCGGGTCACCTACGAGTCAGAATCACCTCTAGTGGTCTGTACGACAAACATGTGCACCTAACTTGGATCCAAGGTGAGCATATGGTGCGGGAGGTGAACAACACGTGAAAGACCGTGCCCTAACTCTGGGCGAGAGCACTAACACCGGGGTGCAGGTTTATGAGCTTTCAATGTATCTCACATATTCATAATTTCACATAAACATGCTATAACTCACCTGATACTTACTTGTGCATCCTCAACACCAATCACAATTATAAGCAACTAATAATGCATAAATAAAATAGATATATACTTTGCATGGCATTTCATATCACATTATCATTCAAACTCATTTTCTGGGAAAAACATTAAGTATATAGGTATATTTTGAAAACCAAAAGCCCATTCACTAATAAGTCAAAGGGTCGTAACCCCCTAGCCTCGATTGATGGCGCTCGTCCTCGGTTTAGGCCTCACCTATATGCGAAATAACTGAATAAACGTTATTTAAGGCACATAGACAAAACTATCTAATAACTTCTCATACATTACTCAAATGTGGTAAATAAATATACCACCATGGTCTACACAACCTCACGAATATCACCATACTTTCAGAATAATTTTTAGAGGTCCCACGCGCACCCACGCGCCGGCCAAGTTCAGGCAAAACGCACTCCCCACGCGCGGCCACGTGCCTGACACGCTGACGGCATCAGTCAACGCCGTCAGGAATATTCTGTTAAATCCCAGCATATACCGTTAAATTTCTAACAGCGTCACTCAACGCCGTTAGCATATTTCGTCAAAATTGACGGAATATACTCTCTTTTTCCCCGACGAGTCACTGATCGCCGGCGACTTCGCCGGTTTCTGGGTAACCTGTAAATGCTTGTTTCTCCTTCATTTCTTCACCATTTTTCACGAATTTTATGTCAAAATGAAGCTTAGAACATGAAGAACACGATCATACCAATCTCAAGGCTCGAAATCCACCAAATTTTCCTCGAGGACGTTCGATAATCCGGGCAAACTAAAAACTCTTTGATCTTAGCCCTCCGACGTCCATTTCTTGCAAATGAACTACTCCTAGACTCGTGAGAACCTCCTTAAGCTCCCTGTGAGCTTGAAATTCTCTGAAACCAACAATTTTACATCCACATGAACAGTGACAAAAACGGGTCATTTGGGTTCACGAGATTTCGAAGGTTTCCTTACCTGGAATAGGTACCAATCAACTCAAAATGGTACGGGGAACACAATGGCAACCTTAAAATCCTCGATATGTGACTCATAGGGTTGCTTTGACGTTCGTCCGTACATGAACAGGGAAATGGAAACAGAAAATCGAGAGGGAGGAGAGAGAGAAGACACGAGAGAGAGAGAAAGGAAAGTCTTGTGAGTTGTGTGATCCAAAATATCACATCAATACACACCCACAATTAACATCTTAGGTCCTAATATTTCCAAAAGCCTAGGAAATATATAAAAGTGTCCAAATTACCTATTAAACCTCAAAACCACACAAGATATCCAAGGGTGTATATGTCTTTTCACATCAACGATACACAAGGTCCGGGACGGGCTGTGACAAAAAAGTACTATGAAAAAAGAGGATATTCATCATAATTGAAACGCTTCCTTTTTTTTATAATCATTTTAAAGATCACTTTTATAAAATTTATTTGATTCAGAAAATTAGATATCCAAAATTAACCTTATTAAGTCTCGAATTATAATGCTCGCAAGTATATGAATCGGATGATAGCTAGTATAACGAATGACATAGATATTGTCCCACAAAGATCAAACTGATTCTAAAAATCTTAAATTGAAACAAATTATAATTGAAAATTTTTAACGGAAAAGATATGAGATTATGAATTAAACTGAAATATAAATTAAGCATGAAATTAAAACGCATGGAAATAATAGATTAAAAACATAAGAAAACAAGACCTAGCATCCGAATTCATCGTAACCAATTCTACTTAACTTAACCCCTTAATATGTTATGAACAAGTAACCCCTAAGGTATCTGGTTGCATCAAAAGTATCCTTACATATTGTTAACCATCTATGACATCTTGACGAATTTAAACAAGTAAGAACCCATTAGCTTTATGAAAATCGTTGAAAAATCACACAAAGCCTAATTGCATGGCATCTACAAGAAATTCATGGTATCGACTGCAACTTGCATGTAATCAACTTAACAAAACCTAGATGATGATCAAGCATCCAAATAAAATCCAAGCGCATTACGAATAGCAAAAGATACTCAAAATGGAAGAAAAGCTTGATAATAACAATGCCAAAAAAAATTAAGTATTCATAATTAGACTATATCGTAGCTCTAAAAAAATCTCTGAAGTATCTTCCATTTTGTGCTGCAACCCTCTGTTTTGTTCTGTCTCTTTTTCGCACAAGAAGAAAGAAACTCCTTGTATAAAACTCACGGCTAGGCAAGGGCAATTTATTTCTTAACCTAATCGACTTAGGTCCTTATTAAAAATAAAAAGAAAAAGTAAATTAATAACAAACTAGTATTAGATCTCCCCTCAAATAACTTGGACAGCTTTTTCAAATTCTCTAAAACCAAGCCACTACTTTCCTTTGCTTGCTTCAACACAACTTCAATATTGTTATCGCTTCGACTCGGATCATCAAATCCTTTTGCATGGAAAAATTACTCTAAGCACCCCAAAAGCTTGTTTTTCTCTTTGTTTTCGTGTAACTCTAAGCACGCATCGTGTAACCCATTCGAATTTCGAAATACAATTTTTATGAAAATATTCTTTAAAAAGATATTAAAATATGGACTATATTATGTTCATAGTTCAAAAGGGGCAGCATGGTGCATGGCCTAATATAGTTACTGATTATTAATTTTATTGTAAATACTAAATGGCAGCGGATATGTTTTGAAATGTAGGCAAATAAACCATTAGAATTTTTTTGTGCAGACTAAAGAGTGGATGTGCATTAATATTGTTAAAAATACATCGATAATATGTCAATACGATTTGACATAAGCGATTAAATTATCGATAATATATCGACAGTTTGCATTCATAATATATATAACTGCTCTAAAGAAACTATATATTACCTTTGCACACAAAATCTATTCAAATACGTACTTTAATGCCTTGATGAGAAGACGTGATCATCTCAGGAAATTTTCAACTTGGACAGAACGTATATGGACAAATGATTTTCATTTCAATAAAAGGTACTAAAAATCCTTATCTAAAAATCCTTATCTCAGGCCTTGTAAGAATAAATATGACCTTTAAAAACGATGAAGATGAAGTCGTAGTCGACTTTAGTAGTAAGCTTCTCGTCTCTTGCATAAACAATTTGTTCGATTTATAATAGGTTTAAGTCCAATAATGAGCTATTTTTCTTTGAAAGCAATTATCACTATTTATAAAGACAAATAATCTATACAATTCTTCTATTAGAATTCACGTAGAACACCAAAATAATCTCCTTAACAAATTATAAGTCCAATTTCATGTAAATTGGGACAAAGTAATCTTATTTTCATAAGACTTTTCTGCATCAATTTGAAACAACCAGCTATAACAACCACTTACATGCTCATATTCTTACAAGTATGAATTTAATTTTTTTTTTTTGTACAGGATGTTTATTGACAATTGTATATTAAAATGGATGCGTCATCCCATATTATCAATAACAATAATGTTTTGAGCAACATGTTAATACATTTCATAGCCAAAAAAACATGAAGAAACGAAGAGAAATGCACACTCCTCACTCTAAAGTGCCCAGCTGCTTAATTTAATCACTTACAAAAATGAATTTTATAATGTAGGTATATTTTTTGAGTAATACTAAGGAGAATAAATTTAGAGGCTAAATTTGTAAACTAAATAATGTGTCATCAATAGAAATAAGCATGTACAAAAGACTTATTCATTTTTAGGACACATGGCTTTGAACCACATTTTTGTTTTTGATGAGCTTTGAACCCATCTTAAACAACACTCATGCCTAAACAGCTGAAAATGCTTAGTCACCATCTAATAATAAGATTTATCAATGTTCAAGTCATAAACTAATCATCAACTTTCATGTCTTTTAGTTTCCAAAACTTAGGTCATCTCCAACCGAAGGGTCCAGAGGGCCAGAGGGCCGAAAATAGCCTGAAAATCATCTTCAACCGAGGGATAGGCCAAAAAGCTTGTGAGCCCCACAGAACAAAAAATGGCCAAAGGGCCAACCGGCTGGCCCAACCCAGCCAGCCCTGGGGCGGACCACAAATTTGAATGCAACGGCTAGTTGACGTCAGCTAGCTGTTATGTTTGAATTTTTTTTTTTTTTACAGTTTTTTTTACAAATTTTTTTTTAAAAAAAAAATTCTATTTTTTTCCTATAACTTCCTAAGCCATTAAATTTAAGTTATTGTAGTTTTCAAATTTAAATAAGAAATTATGTTTGGCCCTCGGTTGGAGATGGTAAGAAATATGGTCATGCACCGTTCATTAAAATATTAATTTCTTGGAGGGTCAGAGGGCTCATTGGTTGGAAATGACCTTAGTCTCTAAATTTTATCTCTCCAGCATTACCCATATATATATATTTTTTTAATTGTGAATTGCTTTTCTGATAAGTTGTGAAGTATAAAGTAGGGACTCTTTTTTAATATTCCGAAGTGCCAGTATTATAAATTTTTTTGTCACTAAATTTTTATTTTGAAATATAAAAATATCTTACTATTGAAACATCTGAGTGTTATGTACCTGTTGACCCTAAAAACTACCAAGCATACATAGCACGTAGGCCGAGTAATCTATGAGCTAACTACGTCCTTCGGTTGTATGCGGGGCGTGCTAACTCGACGCCCGAGCTCGGCCGGTGAGTAAAATATGAATGTGTGGCGTTGAGCGTGCTGTTGACTTCTGTGTCTTGCGATTGCGGCCGAGGAATGAACAAATCTCGGCCTTTGGGTTTTAGAGCCTGAAGACAAGGCTGCTAGTTCTGCGAAGTTCAATATCAAATTCGACTTTCAATGTGCTGAATGTAGTAACCTGTAACACCTCACTTTGCCGAGGAGGCTAATGAGATGACCTCTACCAATAAGGATTCGAAAATCCTTCTCGGCAGAGACTTGGATAAATAACCAGTAGGCCCCTTTGCAGTGCTGTTTATACCAACTGAAGATGCTCCGCAATCGACTGATTCTACGGCAACAGTGCTGTTTATGCCAACTAAAGATATCGCCGGTTGCCTTCACAATACTGTCTATACCAACTGAAGATGTGTTAGCGGGGAAAAGGGTAAGAATAGAGTTCTCAAGGTTGTTGAGAGGTTTTGCGTAGAGCAAGTTTGCGCAGGGTAGTTTTTGTGTGTTGAAGTTGGATCCCCTCAATGTTGCCTGCGACTCTGTATTTATAGTGGCTGTAAAC
The DNA here is from genome assembly GCA_015708375.1 of Cydonia oblonga. Lineage (NCBI taxonomy): Eukaryota > Viridiplantae > Streptophyta > Magnoliopsida > Rosales > Rosaceae > Cydonia > Cydonia oblonga. Next base: position 977 of record JADOBS010302358.1, on the reverse strand, counting down.
CCATTGGATGACGTGCTTTTTTTTTATAACCAAAACTCCGTTACCTGAGTTGTATGCGCAGACGCATCCATACAATTCTGTAAAGAATTGGAATTCAATTACAATTATTCCCTCAACCCATCATCTGGTCGCTTATATCCTCCAATGCATGCATAATATTTCTTGATGAGGCCATGTGCTTGCTTGATGAGATGTATTCTATCTCAAATTGAACTTTAGGTTGATAACAAGGAGCCACGTGGGCTTGTCTCTGCCTCAGTTTTTGCATGCATGCCTATCTCCATGTGATCTTAATTAATTCAAATGGAAAATCACAAACCAACTCAATTTGATTGTGAATCAATCCAATCATCACGCGTTGCATGCTTCTCAAATTAGATATGATTAGTTCAGTCCTTTATCCAAGCAAAAAGGCATGACTTTGTAGACTTTCACAACTCTCGCACCATGTTAATCCCATGTAATCCATCCCGATCTCTTCAAACACAAAAGATCTCTCTCAAGATAATTACCATGATAGTAATATTAAAAAAAAATCTGTTTAATTTTGGAGTCATCTAATGGTTTCAATGCAATTGGCCGATAGTGTAAAATCGGGTCCAAACAGTACTGCATGAATTTTTTGTATAAAGTAGGAGTTGACTTAGAAAGCCAATAAAGTAGGTACATTGACAAAAATACAAAAAACTTTAAAGTAGGTACATTGTATTGATTAGTACAAGGTTTAAGCCTTAGGTAATGCTCCTACAAATATTTATCAAATCTATGACACATATATTATGGGTTATTCTTATTCCTCATGATTTCTACTTAATTTTGTATTATATTTTCTTTCCAAAGCGCAGTTTTTAATGTTTCCTTAATTTTGTATTATATTTTCTTTCCAAAGCGCATTATTTTATTTCTTTTGTCAAAAAAAAAAAAAACTAATGATATATATATATATATATATATATATGTTAAAGATTTTTTTTTTG